>JABASI010003433.1:0-16548 GCA_019776505.1 Tomocerus nigrus
GGCAGAAAAGGGCAGCAACGTTGATTTTGATGTCAAGTTGACAGTTCCATTCCGGTTTCCGCTGACACGACACGAGTACTTTTGTATTATTCTTAGGATTTTCCTTACGAAGAAGCCCAGTTCACTCCATTTGACTCATCCTTATCCTGTATCGTTTAACATCCCCCAAAACTTACAAGTGCTCTCTGTTCCGTTTTCAATGTATCTTCTGTTCTAATACGTAATAAATTTAAAGATACTGTTATAAGGACACATATATTATGTTAAAGACACAGAGAATAGAATTTTGAGGGAAGAAACAGAGGACCCATCTCTCACATGTCAGTTTTTGTTGAATAGTGAATGAATCGTGAAAACGGATACTTGGCCAACTTATCTAAATGAAACTTTGATGGACTGTAAACTTTTAAGTAAATAATAAAATATCTTTAGAAGTAATCCTCCTATAATAAAACTCTGTATCATGTTTCTTATTTGAAACTGTTTTTGTATCCAGTGTCCTTTCAGGAACGTCGCTCCAGCTCCTTTCTCTCTCTCTCTCTCTCCATGTTCATGTGCCATGATATGATAGGGCTCGGGAAACAGAAGCAGTAGAAATCAAGTCATGTACTCACTGTTTGTCTTTATTACTGTAAACGAACAATAATTCCCTGTGGATCTACGTAATTACACAAGATTCATGTGAAATAAACTGAAATCCAATAGTTAGTATTCCATAGGAAATACAAACTGGCTCATTTTTTACGGATTGTTGTGTGCGTTCTTGGCCTACTGGTTTGATTTACTCGGGTTTCCTTCTTGTGCAAAAAAACACACTGTTATATATACAGAATATATATGTATTTCATTCATTACTTGTGAATTTACGAAGGAATGAACCAACATCATCTGTGTATACTTAATCCGCCTACTTATTCCTTATAGGGTTTGCAAACAATTTAAGGAGGAAGACGTACGTTGCATAAGACTCTACTTACTTACTTCTTGTTTTCTCTGTAGAGAAGAAACTGATTGCGAGTGAGTCTGCATAACTTGATTATTGCAGTTTAATAAGCAAGGAAATTAAAATCATTACAATTGAATCCAGTTTATCTTGTCTCGCTCATCCCATTCAATATTCACATTGAGTCTTCTCATTCAATTCTGCGGGAATAGTGTAGAGCAGAGCAAGCCATTCAAGTCAAACAAAACAAGTCCAATCATTCGATCAAATCAATCAGCCAAGACTACAAGAATTTTATGTAAATCATAGATTGCCACCCATGAACAGATTTTATAATGGGCTCGCCAGGAGGATTTAATCACTTAATTAAGAAGGCATTGGTAAGTCTTCCGATTTTAATTCTAATTCTTCTTCTCAGACACTTTCTCATTATAATATTATTAACATTGCATAGCTATAATTTACTCGAAGGAAATGGGCACACCGTAGAAAGTTGTACTAGTATTTTTGCAAATTCAAAAAATAATATTTGCATTAACCTAATTAATTTTCTGTATCTCAATATTATAATTCTTAACACAGAAACAGAATAGTATACCTAGGGGCTAGGACATATTATTATAGTGACAGTGATATAGTATCACTCGCACTGAATTTTAATACTTTTTTTATGACTAACCTTAGCTATTTATCAGATTCCTTGATGCTATGTTTATACTTATTTTCATGATGTTAGGCAAAATTCTTTGCATCTGATGTGATGATGATGGATTGGTTTGCATTTTGGATAACGTGAGAACTACTATTAATTTCTTTTTGGTTAGTTGGTATTGTATGGACGCATGGATGGCATGTCAGAATGATCATGCCCTGTAGCATGTACACATATCTGTAGTAAGGACTAAAACTAAAGTACTGAGGTGGTTTGTAAATATACCTAGATAGCAATTAGCAAGAAGATGGCAATTATGCATATTAGTAAGTACCATGCATGCTGAATTTCAAGAAAATTAGCATTAAAAAGAATTAAACGAACCTGGCATGGCTTCGTTTTGTGTTGTTTGACCAAAGCCAAGTAATCAAAAGCAATTTTCCCAATCAATTCCAATGAAATGAGATGGGGGAGCGACTTTGACATCATTGTCAGTTAAACATACAAACACTTTGTCCTAACATGCAAATAAACATACAAAACGTGTTTTCTACTATCTTTATATTTAAACTGGTAGTTTGCTACCTAAAGAGACAGCACAGTTGTTAAATAATTAAGTTGCTACACTTGCTTTACTTTTGCGTATAGTATTAGCATACTATGTGGTACTTTGTGCATTGTAATCAATATCTTTCTTACTCCATTCTCCTCGTTTGTATATTTTTTGAATTAAACATTGCTTTTGCAAAATTGCCAATGTTGTGCATATGAAAACGAGTTTTAATAGACTCATTCATAATCAGTATAATATAATGTTTTGAAACCTCCCGTAGAACCACAGAAGTTGGAGCTAGTCAAAGATCAGAAAAAAATTAATTGATGCAGTGTTAAATGGATTTCAAAGCATTAGCATTATCCTAATTGCATGATAATTATTAAAAAGGAATTATTAACTAAATATAAGCATAGGTAACTGTAAACCAGAAGATGCATTCAATATTGGCACTGGCACAAGTATTGCAATTTCTTATTTGCTGCCATTTTTACAGGTGATTGCCTAGATTGACGGTAACCAGCATACCTTTTCCTTGATTCTTACTTGGTAGCAAGTAATAATGATGCACATTGACGATTTAATTATAATTATGAATGCACTTTTACAATTAAGGGGTTAGTGCATTCATTTCTATCCACCACTTTGCATATTATCAGGCATTATTAAGTTTGGAAGTGCACATGAGGTAGCTAATTGCTAAAAGACCCTTTTCTCTTAGTCTGTAAAGTTTCTTAAAGTCTAAAATGTATAACATTACCAAGATCACAACAGGATTTTGCCAATTGCTTAATTACTGACATTGGGCATTTTGTTAGAAAGTTGGCTTAACATGAACAGTATTTACTGCTCTGTATCAACTTTCTTGAAATTGTGTTACAAAACTGAACTAG
Source organism: Tomocerus nigrus (assembly GCA_019776505.1). Taxonomy (NCBI): domain Eukaryota; kingdom Metazoa; phylum Arthropoda; class Collembola; order Entomobryomorpha; family Tomoceridae; genus Tomocerus; species Tomocerus nigrus. The sequence goes on from JABASI010003433.1 coordinate 3,042, forward strand.
GTATAATATTTTTTCTATAATTGCGTGTCACTTATAGTGAAGCGACAAATTAGTTTACTTTACTGCATGTTTACTCTTACTTGGCATTTCTCGGTAAAAATCACTGAAGTTTATCAGAGGTACCTGTACCTACAGAAAATACATTATATCAAAGTTATTTTTTGCAACTTTATAAGGCTACGTTTAATGAATGAATATAGAAACATTAAAAAAACACAAAAGGATTCCTTTGCTTGCTTTCTCTGAAATATTTGTATAGAACCCACTGTTCTTGTGTTTGGGTACCTAAGCACATATTATGTAGATGAGCACAGGAACTGTATGATAAGTGCTTCCACATATTCCACAAACTCCACTTGCTTACAATGGCCAACAATAGAAATAATAGTGTTGTACACAAGTATGTATGTTTTGCTAAATAAACAAATTCCTCAAAAGAAATAGTTTTTTTAAAGTCCTTTCACAGTAACTCAAGTCGTGGTCTCTTCTCTATGCATGGTCTGCTGTTTAGTGCCATTGTCAGCTTTTCTTTTTGTATCTTGATTGATATTGTTCTTCTTGTTGCATAATGTTCAGCAATGTTTGATCTGTGTTGTACAATTTTCTTTGCTTGTATTTTCAGGGAGATAAATATACTTTAAATATTTTAAGAGTTCGTGTAGTAAATTACAGTCACCCCTTATCCATTTCATCACAAGTTAACTAGTACGCATTCTATATAAAATCAATTATTACTTAACGTAACCAACGATTTATTTAATTTTGTAGGTACTGTATACTTAACGTATCAATATCTACATGCATAGGTTACTTACAATTCAAAATAGTTCAGCTCCTTAGATTTATGTATGACAGCGCAAAATAGGAAACAAATACATTGCTTTAGTTTTGAAATATTTCCACCCCCAATTACCAATTAGGGTATTAATTTTAACTAGATTGCCATATTTTCAAGAATTCCCTACTGACACGGACACAGAGAGAAAGTACATATGCATAAAAATACAAAAATGTGCATGGTTCAAAGTTTCCTGTCTCAATAGAGTTAATATTGACATTTCTTTGATATTTACCAAAAAAATTATCACAATGCCTAATAGGGCAATTACCGAATACATGCTTGAATCTTATACATACAGAACCGAAATGATAAGTAAGGACATGATTATGAAATTGCATTTCTATTTACATAATGATATTCTTGGTCCGTGTGTTGGTCTTTACAACTTATGACAATGAGGATAGGTAAATAACTAGAATTCTAAACAACGTTGGTTGTATGTAATATTCTGTTTGCACAAGTAAGCGTGTAATTTCTGTACGGTCAAATAATCATCCTGAAAAGGCTTAAGTACTTTGAGCAAATATTTGTAGTACGTTGTTTGCTCGTAGTAAACAGGATCTTTTTTAAGATCATGTTTCTTTCATGATTATCTGCTACAGGATGGTATAGGTAAAAATTTTCTTGAAAGGGATACCATTTTATACCTGTTCCATACAACACTTTTATTATTCTTGCTTTTTTCTTATTCTTATGAAATGGATATATGGTAAGATGATACGTTCCTCTAGACTCTCAAACTGTTTTCTGGCACAGTTTTCACAAAAAATCTCGTAAAAGTAATGCAAGGACCAACAAATCACATTGTGGTTGTGTGTAGGAATGCTATCATGCAACAGAACAAGATTTTAGTGAATCACAGTGATTAAAGCACGTAAAAAATCATGGCACTATGAACTTGGATGATTAGATTGATATTGTCATTTAAATTGAAGTTACTAAAGTGCAATTGCAACAATAGAGATTACATTTGGTCAAATATGCAATATAATTTTTATTGCTGTCACTTAGGTAGGATTTTCTCCAAACTTGTACTTGATAAGGGATTTTGTAGATCGTTGATTTAATTTATTTACCAGTTTAGCCTACGTAGTGCTAGAGAGTTTTCAATTATGTATGTAGATGCTAAACTACTCTAAGCAGGTGGGAATGGTTATTTGAAGATCATTTTTATGACTTGATTTCAAATGGTGAGATCTCAGAATTAAAAAGGCCATCGTGTGAGAGCGAGAGAAGTAAAAGGACAATTCCAACGGCTTATGTTCTCACAACAAATATGTTTACTGCTGAGCAAATGTCGGAATTCGTGAATAACGAGCTTCATAAATGTATATCGCCCACTAGTTAAGCTATTTATTTAATTTTTTCAATTTATTTTATTACCTTGCCCATTTGCATCTGTCTTTGATGCTGATTCTACTCTCTTATTACATGGAGATATTATAGTCTACTTGAACATGCAATTGATATTTTTTTGCTGCTTTCAACATCTAAACTTGAATGTTGTAATCAAGAAGGCACATTACCGTAGGAGGAATATTTATTGGCATTTAAAAATACTTACTGCCTACGTTTTTTACAATAATCAGTGAATTGAAACCGTGGGCACTAAAAATGCAGATGATATTAAATAATCATAAATCTGGTACTTTCAACGAACGTATACCCGATATTAGATATGAGTACCTAATAAAGTCAAATTGTTATTTTTCCATATTTAATGTCAAAACATATTGGAATTTTAATTGTTCACCAATGAAATGTTAATGTTCTTCCATTATGAATATTATGATGATAAATACTAAAGAGCATATTATGAGTAGATGTAAATAGTGACAATAGAACGACTCTGGATATGCATTCCTGAAAGAGATACTAAGAGGAAACGTGTTACCCTAATAAGTAAATCGAAAAACAATTTTTATCTGAATTTTGATATATTTTTTGGATTGGGGCTCATTACTAAATATAGAGAGCCGATTTTGGAAGGTTTTGCCATTTATCGTTATTTACCTGCAGCAACAAGCAATGGGATGTACTTCTAGATGTTAGTATTTAGTATTTTAGGTCTATAAATGTTGACTAGCAGGTTCATTGAGACTATTAGGGTATAAAAGTAGTAATAGCTCAAAGTAAAGAGTTGGAAATAAAACGATATTATGTCAGACTTGACTTGGAGCAATCACAACTCATCTGATAACAGTAAGATTAAGATGGGGAGTCATTCATTCTTTTGAGATGGTAGGCCTGATAGTATTTTAGTTGATACAAATGTAATTTTTTAGTATGTACATACTCTGTAGTCGAAAAGTAAAATGCTTCTTCATGTATCTGCATGTAGACTGTAATAAAATAATAATAGAGCACTCAAGTCACATCAGTTAAGGGAGGGAGACAGGAAGATTGTTATCTGTGAGAGAAGGTACAATACTCGACAAAACTATTTTTATATGCATTTACATCAGATGAGATTATGTTGAATAAGAATAGATCACTGCTGTGCTATTCTAGCAATAAAAGTAGTTCTTACTTTCTTACCTTACCAGTTTGAAAGTACATGGATCTACACAGCTGAGATTTTTATGTGAAATTCTCCCTAGTCTCCTTTTATATGTTTATATTCTTCTTCTATATACTAAAAGACTAACTACCATTCGTAAGTAATATACTAAAAGCTAAAAGCTAAAATTATGTTACTACTTATATAGAGTGAATAGAATGTAGTGTGACTTGAATTGGTTTTCTTGTGTAGATGTTGATACACAAAAGGCGAGTATAGTAGAATGAAAGATTTAAGTATGACATGACAGAGAGAGAGAGAAGGTAAAGGACTGCGACTGGAGGATTGTCTATTAGACTAAATTACCCTGAACTGAAAACGACGTTGGTGTTCTCTTCTCAGGAAAATGCAATCAAAATTTGCGGTCGGGGAAGCGAGGAGGGATGAACATTACATAGATATTTACTAATAGACTTTGTTCAGTTGACGATGTGAGTTAGGAGGACGCGGTGCAAAAACTTTGCATACTTTTTCTTCTCTGCTGGGAAGAAAAAGGTTTTTTGAGGGAGAAGACAGGCCAATCTCACTTGGCAGTTGGCATGTCTAAGAAAAAATTGAGCGAGGAAAATGAGGCATGAATTAATATTTCCTTCCAGCTAGACATCAAGCAAGAAACACTGCAAATTACAAGAATGGAGAAGCAATGCACATGCATTTTCTAGAGCAACAATGTCTAATAGATCATTAGTTGAGAAAAATACAAAGGAACTCCGCACAAGAGAATTCCTAAGACAAATGAAAAAGAATAAATATACAAAGTTGTTGTAATAGTTAGTAGGAAAAAGAGCGTGGAGAATGGTGTGACATAAAATGTTGTTGAGCTTTCACTAACTAAATACGCAGGTAGCAATCAATTGGACCTTTAGCAAGGGAAATGGTTAAAAAAAAGAGGGATACGGACACTAACTCTTTGCTTACCACACTTGATGATAGAGAATGCAACAGATAGTAAATCTTGAACAGATAATATAAAGGCACACGAGACTCGAGTTTGCCGACAAAAAGCTTAAGCCAAAATGATAAGAGCAGCTGGTTTCCTTCGGCTCTCTCTATCTTTCTTTAACTATATAGTTATTCCGTAATAAATCACTTAATTCTGCATAGTTGTCATCCACCATATTCTTCGCTTTTTAAGAATTTATGTTCTTTTCACTCAAACGCTAGCTCAGTTCCTTATTCTCCATATCTATGATTTATATTTTATATGAACACCTAGCTATGTTGGTATGTACTTAGTGACAGGGAATTTTCGTGTCAAACTCTATATTCTGCAAAGTATACTATGCATTTTAATATTATTATGGTTAATATATGCTCATGTGTGTGTGTTCCTAAATGCATAATGAGATTTTGGAATTATATACCTGCCCGCATCCATATGTACATGTATTATCAAATATTCGTCAGAACATGCACAGGCTACGAGAAAAATATTCCTTTTCGGTAACTTTTTCTACAAAGTCACATTTCTGAGAGTATTTCACGACTAATTGACTCCAACCCGTGACCTTTCATTTATAACTTGTTGCAAAAGGTAAGCTCTTTCTTCACTTAACTTGTTGGCCAGCCTCTTCTTCTATTTCTACTTCTTTCTGTGTGGTTAGCTCAGGATTGTCTATTATATAAGTACATAATACTGTGCTCCATGTCCTTAAGCTAGCTATGCATTTACTTTGTATCTCTTAAGTATATACTTTAAATTTAGTCGTCCAGAACTTTTACACTAACTGAGTGACCACTAGTATAGTAAAGTAGTGGACTGTGTTGCATTTCAACTCAAATGGTATTAAGCCCGTCGACAAGAAAATCTAGTCCGAATCTTAAAAGGTTTTCTTTCACTTGACAATTGACAATATTTCTTTTTCTCACTATCTCCATTGTTCAGACTGACTTTAGTGACTTTATAGTGTAAAGTAAAGTAATAGGCAGACATGAAGGACAAAGTACTTAGAGAAGGAGCGCAGGCTTTTACACCATTAAATTGACCCGTGTCCTGTCTTGGCCTGTCCCACCATCAGCCACCCAAGGGACAAGAAATAACAACTTACCTATCACCCGAAATATATGTACCATTAAGTATAATACTATATGCATCCAATCTAAGGATACTTTTATTGGAACAAAAGTAGCTGTTGCAAGTATAAACTTCTGTACTTTCCACAACTACCTAAGAAAATACTTTTAGTGTACCTAGGAATATAGATTCCTCTTTGAAACTGTTACAGAAGATTCGTAAAATGTGTCTGAATAATTTAAATAAATATCTTCCATTGTTTTGGAACGTCCTCAATGTTATAATTGTGTTCTACTCTGTTAGCGATAAGAAACATCATAGAAGTGGGTATTGACCCAAGAAAATACTTTTACTTAGTGTACCTAGGAGGAATATACATAGAATCTTAGTTAAAACTGTTATAGAAGATTTGTAAAATGTGCGTAGGTTAATTTAAATGAATATTTTCCATTGTTTTGAAAATTCCTCAATGCTATAATTGTATTCTACTCTGTTAGCGATAAGAAGGGTCGTAGAATTAGGTATTGCAGGAATCAAGTAAGAAATGGTGGTCAATTTATGTCACCCTTTTGAATAGTAAAGGATACCGGGAGGTATTTATCCTTACAAGTGCAAGGAAGTGAAGCCATGTCTTTAGGGATTGACTTTTGGGAGAATTTGAGTTGACTTTTTGAATTTCCCATTTAGTAATCCATCAAATGATCTGTGAAAACTATTGTGAATTGAAAATTGAATAGAGAATGGAAAGAAAAGCAAGTCTATTGAGGATTTTAGTCGGTTGCCAACTACAGTAAGGTTTTCGGGTACTTTGTGTTTGGCCATGTTCTTAGAGCTGTTGTCTTCATGTACATTTAGGTTGGCAGGATACATTGTCTGAAAATATGTTGAGTTGACTTAGGGACTTGCTTGATGTCAAAATCAGGATCTCTCACTCCGTCACTCTTTGAGAAATGGTGAAAAGCATCTCTAACAATAAGTGCCACACCAGTGCATCGGATTTTCATGACATTCTTAGGTCAGGCCACGGCATTTATATCTTTTCCTTATCAAATAATTGAAATCTTAGTGAATTGACACAGGAGACATCCATTTCCCAACAACCCACCCACTTTTCTCAGCCTGTCCGAATTTGAAGATGGACAAAGTATTTGATGCATGGAATGAATTGAAAATGCAACTTTCTTGTCCCTTGAGAATGTTAAAATGCTAAGGAAATGTGATCTTTTGGTAGATGCAATTTGTGTTGTAACGTCAAGTCAGAAGAAGAGTATCTTTAGATAGAAAGAAGCGGAGTTGAGTCTTGAGTCCCATCCCATTTCCCTTTTATCCATTGAAATCTTTTGTTTGCTTTTGTCAATTGTTGTGCTTTTGTGATATTGAATCCCTTGTGCATCCATTACAAATCGGCTACCGTTTACTTCTCTCACGTCTATATTAGTCAACTGACGGGAGATCTAAATTCAAACGAAGACCTAAAACCATATTATTTCCTTTTACACAATTTATTATTCCCTGTATATCTAGTTATTTGGTCAAAACTTTGTATTAGAGTCAATAAATGTACCTAAATGCTTGAAATGTCATCATTCGTAACATACACTACGTAATTGTTAGATTATTTGACCATGGAAAGAGGGTCTCGGAGTTAAAACTTGATTTTGGTGGAGGAATTGCTTTAGAAATGCATTTGACTTGTTTAATTATGCATTCGGATGCATACTATGCTGTTTAAATATGGAAAGAGCAGGATGTCTCTGTAAAAGGCAGTGAGGAGTTTAAGGATTAGGATAAAAGTATATCCTAATAGTGGGAGATTATAGGAAGAAAGTAAGGCAAAAGTCACTTAAGCTTTGTCGTGTAAGTCTTGAAAAGCTTTATAAGGTTCTGTTGTAGTCCTGAGATAAATGGAAGATAAAAGTAGTGATCAGGCACAGTGCTATATGCTCGTTTAACAGGAATAGCTCTAGAATTTACATTTACCATACAACAGAGAATAGAACACCAACACCCATTGAAATTCAAATGGCAATTGTTGATTGTCGTCTCGCCTGCCACGACGACGATGACAGACGACATTCTTCGTGGGAAGTCAAGTCAACTCCTATTTATTTACCAGGAGAGTAGGTAGTCGTTTTTCTTGTTCATTCCATTACATTTGTTACGGAGACATGTACTCACAGCTACATAACAACAATAACCCAAACTACCTGCCATTATATCCTTATGTCTCTCCACATAAAAGACAACTTAATCTATGTAAAGACTATGCATGCAATGAAACTATTATTACTACCATTGTCTTCTTCCTCACACAGACATTGATCCTTCACTTTTCTCCTACACTTAACTAACATGTTTCGCCTCGAACACACACACACACCTTAGAAATACTATCTTCAAAACTAATGCACGCATTTAGCTTACGCAGCTGAAGTTACAAGCGTGAAAACTCTAACCAAACAACTGAGACACAAACCTGGTTACTTTTTCACTTAACTAACATGACCAATGCGTAGTTCCTACAGATTAGATACGATATATACTACTACTATTATACTCTAGCCCCGATTATTACGTTTAAACACAGATAATTACTATTCTGCTAAATTACAGTTTGTATCAATGTCTGTGTGTGTGAACAGACATGTACTTAAATTACATACTCTAAAAAGCTTACGTAATTCATTTGATCTAAACACTTTCCCTTGTCTTCCTACATTCTTTCTTTAGTTCTCTATTTACCAATAACATTTCCCACTACTGCTGTACTAGAATCGGTACAATTACATTTTACGCATGCATTGTCCTTTAGTGTATCATCAAAATCAATAGAAACAGTGGAAAAGGTCTTTTCTTCGTTAAAATGACAATCGCTTAGAATTGCCAGAATACTTCAGGAAAATCATTAAATCAATGAAAATAAAAACATTATTTTTCCTTTTTTGGTGTAAGCAATTTTGTATGAAATCAGAAGCTAATGCCAGTGCGATTTTCTTACCGATTTACCGGTGTTGCACAATGGTCCTTAGTAGTATGGGTAATATCATATCTCCATTATCATTTAATTCGTATTATACTTGTTACGCTAAATGTTTTATTTGATGTTATATATGACGCTTTCCCAGATACGAAACGGGTAAGGAGAAAACAATGAGTAAAAGTAAAAGAAGATCGACAGAATGTTATGTTTGCCACAGATGGGGTTGCAATGACTTAGAGAACATTGATGCATCCTGACTGAATAGTTTCTGGTTGTTTTCCTATAAATTCTCGTGTCTGTTCGTTTTGTCGTAATAGAGAGATGTAGCAGTAGGTATAATACTTGGTTAATGATGATTTTGATATTACCTTATGTGCTGTGTGTATAGAGTTTCGTTAGGTAGAGATTTAGAGATCTTTTGGTCTGGTATTATGTAATGGTTTAGCCGGGCTTTGGTTTTTGGTTAGTTTGGCCTGTAGCTTTCTTTTTTGGGTCTAGGCGATTATTACGCTACATTACATTGCATTGGGGTTATTACTCAACTTGGTAGGTATATCCATCCTGTTCTTATATGTTTGATAGATGCCTAGTTATATTATCTGTTGTAGAATGGTCTTGTCCTTGACTTGACTTGAAAGACTTATCCACGAAACGTAAGTAAGTAAAGGATAGTGGAAAAGCTTTTATGTTATGTTCCACAGCTGGATGCATCGGCGATCCGACATCCGATGATGTAGATGTAGATTTGATGCACTTTTACCAACTTATTTCACTGTAGATGGCTAAATGGCTTGAACTATAGCTGCATATAATGTTGTGCACATCTAAATGCATTTAAGGTGCATGACATATTTCTTAGTTGAAAACTACAAGAGATAAACGTAACTCCAGGTTAAAATGAATTATGACAAAGTATAGAAGAAGAAATCTCTATATTCTTCTATGATGATATGAATGAGATGTTAGATTCTATAGAGAGACTAAGTTTGATGATGCTTCTTATTGTGTGGTACATAAAGCAATTTGAGTTGCGAGAAGATTAACTTTCCGGAGGACTGGTAATAAGCAATGCATATCAGTAACACACAGAAAGAATGCATTCAAGTGCATCGTGGTAAAAGTGCGTTAAATAAATTTTCCCAAGAAAACAGTGTAAATACAAGAGACAAAATCTGGAAATCTATCTGGGGAGTATCTGACAGTCTGTGTTGTAAATATAAAATGAGATTTTATGTATAATGGTTACAAGTGCATGGTATGTATGTGTGTGTGTCTGGATTTAGTAGAAAAGAAAATGTAGACGACCGTGTCCAAATGAGCCATAACGAAATGTTATGCTCAGCCAGAGAGTTCAGTACATTTGTCCTGGGCTGACTTTATTTAATGTTGAGTTTTAACAGAGTGGAGGATAATGGGCACTATTGCAGTTTCTCACGGATATGGGAATACCTAACGAATTTCTAGTGCACGCTAACAATCTTTACTGTAGAACTGTCAAGCTTTAGAATTATAATGTCTGTGTAGAAGAAGGAGTTTTTATTCAGAAATCCTCTGCAATTGTCTGCATGATAAACTAAATTTGAAAAGCAGAATGAGGATGTATCTATCTACGTATGTTACGTAAGTAAGTGATGAGCAGAAGTTCGTCTCGTCTGTCGGATCTTCTTAAAGGAATCTTCTCCGGTGAATGTATGTAATTTAATAGCATTATTACGTCTTCATATAGAAAAACAGACAGACTCACACAAACTAAGAAGACACTATATAATTTTACATACACCTTCTAAATGTATTCCGGATTTAGTATGCTTTATATTTCTTATGAGAGCCTTACGTGTTTATAATTTAATTTGTTTATAGGAATTAGTGGCCATTTCCGTTCTTCTCTCTCCCTAGCTAAATTTAAAGGGATTATGTGAATAGCAATGCATAAATGACAGTCTCTTCCCTTGTCTTTCCTTCCATGGAGGTTTTGAAGTGCGAGGAAAGTTAGTTGGGTGAAGGTAGGACGTAGGAGAAGATGGAAAATGATGGTAGACGTAGGCACAGACTGTGAAAAAGTGAATAGAGATATCATTGAGCTCACTTATCATTTCCTCGAGCCAGTCAACAGCAATAAAATAAAATACAGAGCTAACCTATACTTATACTAATTTGAGATGAGAGTCGACACAGCTTTTTTAGAGCTTCATTCCCTTGGCTCTAGAGATTTGAGAGGAGAAGAAAGCAGGGCAGGCCTACAGGCTGTGTAACAAGAAAATCTTGAATTGACTCAATCAACCATTAAACCCTTCCTGATATTATGATGGAAATCTTTGAATTGAATTGATCTGATGAAATCAAAAAAACCTATCTATCTAGGAATGCTCACATTGAAAAAAAAGAATACCTTATCTAACCTTCTTTTACCTATAATATACATAGTGGCTACAGGTGTAAGATGATGTCAGCTTGAGGTGTTATTGTTCTTTTAATTGGTTAATCTAATGCATACTCACTACTCACCTAAAGACTATACAATTTCAAATTCTCACCTCACACCTTTAATGATTTTACTCGCAATCAACATTCACAGCTCCCTATTCTCTTTTAGCTTCATTTTACAATTTACTAATTATAATTGCTAGTTAAATTTAACCTATAATTTACACCGATACATCATCTCTTCAAAATTTCATGCACAGGTGTGTTATTGTTTTATTGTTTGCAATTCACACCTTGATGTAGTAAGTAATCGTAGTATAGGAGTTTATATTATTATACATACAGTAATTACCGTTTCACCCCTAAAATATTTGAATATTATTAGCAATTAAGCAGATGTATTAGTAGACACTTTAGTAGGTTTTCGGCGAAGGTACTTAAATGATGAAATATTTTGTAAGTATAGTGTGGTGGATTGTATATATTTAAATAATGTGTATAAGGATTTGATTTGAGCTTCACATCTCACTCATTCTCCTTTTCTTTTCTCTCTGATGTCTGTGTATGTAGTGTATTAAGCTGTAACTGCTGTAAGTATAAGTTATGCATTTTACTGACCGTAGCAAAAAGTGTGTTCGTTCGGCTTCGGTCGCTTCAACTAACTCACAATCAGACAGTCCGTAGATAATCAACACTTTGTAGAGAAGACTTCAGAGAGCGAAGCCGAATATCTTCTTTGACTATTCTTCCCTGGTGAGGAAGGAAGCATAAGCATTCAACCAATTTTATCTCTTCATAAACACATTCCCAAAGCCAACCCAACCCAGTCTACCATGCATTTCATCCACATACTACATTTATTATCTATACTATAACACACTAATAACACTTATACTAATCTTAACTCTCATTTTGAATGGAATTTGAAATGCTGAAGCGTAACTTAACTCAGGCACAATTACATAATGATAATAATAATATGTGAGTTTGTTGTATGTTTTAATAGATAGGATTTTCAATAGTACAATTTTGTACAGACAAACGGAGGTGATGAGATTATTAGGACTGTGTGTGTGTGTATGAGTGAGTATACCGAATTTTGAATGAGTCCCAAAAATGAATATTACTTAAATAAAAATAACGCTATTCTTCCATTATTAGCTAAATAATGTAAAAGTATCTTCACAGAGTGTAAAAAAGTTGCAAAAATAAATATAAGTATACTAACAACTGATTTACAGCAGCAAAGTGTATGTGTAACAGAAAAAAGATAAAGTTGGCCATTTTATAAAGTAGAGAAGTAATATATCCTTGAGTATACTAGGTAGTATTGTATTCGTACACGGATACAGTGATGATAGATCGATAGTACTTATATAGATGTACCGCGTATAGTATATAAGTGAAGATGTTTGTTGGATAGATAGGTAGTGGATGTAGAAGTAGAATGAAGAATAACATCATCATCAGCCTCATCATCATCTTCTTTTCATGATGATGATGATGATGATTTTGATTAGATCCGTCGGATGTATGGAATACAATGTAACATTCTCCTCGATTGCGTCTCAAGTTAAGTGAAGCTAAACCAAAGTCAAACTAAAAGTAAGCCAAGTGATGGTTAAAAGTATTTTTTCTACTAGAGCATTAGTATTATAGCAAGAATAGAGATATTATTCTGGTGGATGATGTTATTATTATTAGCGGTAGCTCTATAATGATATTGTACGGACAGAGAAGAAGATATGGGTGAAATTCTACAAGTCTATACTTATTGCTAGTTAATAATATAAAAAGATCCACATACACACACTCATAATAGTCCGAGAGTGCCTAAGTACATCTGTTCATATGTAATGCAATGTTCTTGAAGATATTTATATAGAGAAGGCGAGGCGATGCGATTTTAAGTATTGCTTTATTATTACCTACCTTAGGAGACTAGACGATAGTTATTTTGTGTAGTTCTTGACTGACGTCTGATAAAGCGGAGCAAGTGGACGTAGTCTGTTGTTTTTCCAGTCGTAGTCGCCCTATAACCGTATTCCTATCTCCATGTTGTCAAAATAGTAGGAAGGAGCTGCTAGGGAGCTAGGCGAGGCTAGACTCCTAACTAATGGTAAATGGTAATAATAATAATAATAGTCTCTGATGCCTTTAGAATGCATGTATCGCACTTAAAAGAAACCTGTCGTGTCGCCAAGCAAGGAAAGCTAGCCATTTACCTTGTCTTGTTGTCCTGTCTTGACTGTCGTAGGATGCTCCGACCTGCCATCACTAAACACCTCATCTCTATGTTTATTGTCTTCTATGCCATGTAAGAATGTTCGAGTGGATATCTATTGACGAGGAGGAAAAGGCATAAGAGATTAGCTACAAGTTACTACTTTTCTCTGGTAGGTAACAATAATGGCAGGTGATCGTTGATGAGATGTCTCAATCCGACTTTGTTGTGATACTTTCTGTCCTCTTCTTTTTCCATTCAACTTGGCCATTTGACTAAGAAAGTCATAAAAGTCTGTCCAACTGTTACTTTAGATTAATTAAACTTCTCCACCATCGTCTCGTAGATCACTGACGATGGTATACTCATGTAGTCTGCAGCCACAGGCCTGGTAGAGGGCGTCATGTTGAAAGAATTCTACTAAAAATTAAATCTATCCTAAGCATGCCAGCCCTACTGTTCAT
>JABASI010003434.1:0-16546 GCA_019776505.1 Tomocerus nigrus
CACTTTTTAACAGGATTTATTTTTTAGTGTGTATTTATTTTCGCGTGCGTATTCATTTTTAGAGTGTATTTATTTCTGAGCGTGTATTTATTTTTTTAGGTTTATGTACTACAGAAACATAGGACGGCGTTGAACTTTTTATAGTAGTGTTTTCTGTTAATAAACACGAAAAAGGGATAGGAAATGTTGTAAGACAGGTTTTAATGCTCCTATGACACATTGAAATTCACATGTGTACTTATTTACATTCTGTGTCGAGTAATCTAATAGGAACAGAGACTGTAGTGGAATTCCTAAGCATCACATTCGATCTGTGCTAGACATTCTCGACGTATTTGCAACACTAAAAAGCCAAACCTCAGAATCCTCGCAAAGTTAAGAAGATACTTTGGCGAGAAATGCCAACTGGATGCAAGTGTACCAGTATAATGCTACTCTGTCTGTCTCACTACTTCTGTGTTAAGCTTGACAAAGCAAGAGTGAGGACGTAATACCACATTTAATGTTGTAATCATGTGCCGCTCTTATCTCTATCCGCTGGTGGTAAATTTACACAAGTACTTTAGTATAGCGACAACCAACTTAAGTTTAACTCAAATCATTCACTATACATACACCGACATAGAGAACTATAAGCTAACAATAAGCTTAGACTAACACCTTGCTTTCTCTTCCCTCACACTCTTTTATTGTTAGCTACGTGTGTATTTAGTACTTAGCAGGCTACATCTTTAACTGCCACCGTCTCCTCATGTGCATCTTAACACAACCTGCCAATCCCAACACCAACACAAATCAACTCTTACTCAATGCATCCCATGTCCCTTACTTAGTGTAAGTAAAACGGTAAACAAGGATAAAATGACATTGAAAGATTACTAATTCTGAGCAAAAGCATTTTTTTCTTCCAAACACATTTTTCTATTCATCATTAGCTTTTTTACGTTTTGAAGTTTGAACATGTAACTAGAATTTAGAAATAAAAGTTGACTCAAACCATAAAATGTCGCCAAAAGTAATTGGATAGATCTGGATAAATACAATTATAAAAGCGTACGCTGAGAAGGACAAAAAAACACCTACAATATAATGATACTGAGCATATTTGAAAAATTCAAAATAATTAAAAATCAACCTTTAAACTATCAATAAAAGAAAATAATGTTGGATAAAAAATAGTGATAGATTAGTTAGAGGTGTACTTTTAACCTTGCCTTTTTAGATACATAGTATAGTATTGGGTAAAAGGGGAAAATAGTCGTGTTTGAGTGGATTTGCTTCAGGTTGCCAATTTCTACACCTTAATGGTAACATTAAACAAAGTTAGAAGAGTGTAGTGTAGGAATTGGTTGCAAATCTTTGATTTGAAAAACGTGACGCTAAGCTTTTATTGCATTTCATTGAAATTACAGTAGTTGATATAGATTGAGAGAGAGAGAGAGAGAGAGAGTCGAGCAGTTTGGTTTGGTAGAAACAGTTGATTTCTGTTCGGTGCCTATTTACTTTTGTGTCTTGTCAAATGTATAAGAAGTTAGAGAGAGAGAGAAAGCTATGAAGTTCTACATTGATTGTACATATGTATTGACAGTTATAAAGGATAGGGACCTGATCGAGAGAGAAAGCAAGAGAGAGAGAGAAAGGTCTTGCGACGAGCGTGGAATGGAGCGAGTTGAAGTTTTTCCACGATTTTCTTTACTTTCACTTGAGCGCCGACTTTTACTTTGACTTTCGCCGAAACACATTCTTCTCGAGATAAAATGAACGGTATTGTGGAGCTAGTGTTTTGGATAGGCATGTCGTTCCAATATGGCCAATATTCCTGTCTACTTCCATTCTCGTCAGACAGAAGAACTCGTTTGCTACGAGCATAATGTAGTGATAGGAGTAGGAGCAGAGAGAGAGATATAGAAAACTTGGTTGTTGGGATATCGAGGGATTGCTAATGGAAAGACAGGCTTTTCCATGTGCCAATATAGAACTTTCCCATCTACAGTCGAAAAAGAAAGAGTAAAAATGCTATTATAGTCTAGGGCAATTTTCCCTGGTAGTGAGTGACCTAAGGGAAAGCAAGAAGGGAACTGAACTTAATGTTGGAACAGTCACGTTGTTTATTATCGACGATTCTACGTACGTATTACATCCTGCGACTCTCCTCACTCTCTCTCATCCACATAAATTCCGTTTGTCTATGTCTGTACATCACATTTGTAATAATATATGTATCCGATGCTTACTTTTCTACTTAGCTAGGTAACTACATCTATAGAGGCTATAGCCCATCAAAAATATCTAATAATAACCAACGATTACATAAAGTAGAAATGTACGTGAATTCCTATAGCACGGCTTTAGTCGTATACAGAAATTTTTCTCGATGAACCGTCTCCAGGATTCTCTCAGCTTGCCAGAGATAGAGAAAATAACAGAGACACAGACGATAAAACTATAGACAGAGAGGAAAACCAAAAAGAAAATTCTTCAACTTTTTAGCTTGCAGCTTTTATTTCATTTTCTGCCGGGCCCACTCATACACATTGAACTTTCCCCAAGAAAATTCTCTACTCCAATGAAATTATAGAAAACTGAACAAGGGTTGTCATTTGAGAAACAAAAGTTCACATTATATCTCCTTAGTTTATTCTTTTTAGTTTCAACCTGGCCCTGTCCTCAATTGCATAGATACATTCCCTCAAAATTGCATCTTTCTCTATATACAAACCAACAACCATATTTTTATACAGACAGAATATACTAGATATCCTTTTTTCAATAGAAAATACTACGTAAAAGGCTTTCAATCTACTTTAGCTTAAAAATAAGGCGAGCCACATGAAAAATTTTGCAAAATTTCCATCGGGACAATAGTAAACCCTAGATTCTCGGCTCGGCTTCTTTCTCTCTCTTCTCTTCATCTCTGAATTGAAAAGTCGATTCATTCCAACAACAAGAAAATCAAAATCAAGCCTCGCCAACCTCTCAGCTCAGCCAAGTGAAATCAATTCAACTAAAAAAATGCCGAAGCTTGAATCAGATGCTTTGCTTTGCCTTGCCATGCGATTTTATGTAATAATATGATCGATTCGTCTCCACAGAAAAGTCAGAGAACACATCTATATCGCCCGGAGAGACAGACATAGTCAAAACTCGAAGAAGAATATAAAGCACTAACTAAGCTCCCTATATTCATCAACTATATACATACATAACTCACTTTTATAATACTTTACTACTATACAAACGAAATATCAAGTAGGATACCGTGGCAGATTACCAGTCGAATCAAGTGAAAGGAAAAAGTGAAAGAATGGAACAATCTATACATACATCCTTACATAATATTATATACTTTCCCTATAATATATCAACTTCCCTACCTATTATCAACGTAGTAGTATAAGCCAAGGAAAAAATAAAATCATAAATGTTTTCCTCTCCACACAAAATCTTTCCCCTCTTTTTTCTCGTTACCGCTTTTTCAAATGAAAGACAATTTCGTTTATGAGGACGGTTCCAAATTTCTCCTATTTCACCACCAACTATTGCTAACAATCAACATTGCTCTATTGCACATCATCTACCCACATCCGCCCGTACTCTCACAAATACACGGACCACGAAAAAACACAAAAGAAACTGCAATCTATTTACCATAACAGTACATATAGTTGCGACATGAATTTATTTATTTTATCCAATTCTCAATAATCAATGCACAAAAGAAAACTCCAAAACCATTTTAAAATGTTTTTCCGAAAGACTATTTTCTATGTTATCACAAATGCAGATTTCAGTAGTTCTTGTGTCTTCGGCCTACGTTCCTAACATTGGTAGAAATTAAATATGAATCTCGAATCTTAAGATTTCCATTTTATGGCTTTAAATTCCCGTCCTAAAATCAAAGTATGATTCCGTGAGTTCCTAGATTGTTTGTGTATATAACGCGTTGGGGAGGGATATATGTAGGGGGTGGCTGATTTAATGTTTTGGGATAGGGTGGATAATATTGTTATCCTTTCCCTTTATTTATCTCTATCTGTCTAACAATGAATGTATCCGATTGCGTTGAATTGCTTTCTCTCGCTTTCCCTCCTCCCTGCCCACTCGCTCACTTAAGTTAACTGAACTGGAGTTGAGTTTGTCTGATGATACATTCCAGTGATCCTGCCTTGTCATTTCTCTCGTCTCCACTATCCTTCCTGGAAATATACGGAAGTGAAGCAATCACATCATGTATATCTCATCCATCTAACCTAACCTATCTCTACTTTCTATTCTTTCACTAACAAAACCAACTCCTGTTTGTATACAAGAAAGACGAGACGCTTCATAACATAAACAAAAACCAATACAACTTTCCTAGAATCAATGTCTATCTTTATCTCTAACTGAGCATATAGATAGATAGATATACTAGAGCATATATACATTAAGATATATTGAATCTCAGTCACAGTCAGTCAACCAACTTCATTTTGTCCTCTGTTATCTTCCGACAATAACAGTCTACCACTGTATAGTCAGTTACAGTACACACATACACACACAATCTACTTGTACGCATAGTCTACGGCACACTGAATTAAGAATGACATCGTGACAGACAAGAACAAAACGGAAACAACTTGGACTGATTATCTTGTAAATACAACCATTCCTTATCCTCTTCCACATTCTCTTTGATAAAGTCGAACATTTATTCTTTCTACACTTTCACTCTTTCAGCCATTCCAGTCAAACCGATTCATGCTAGCTAGCTACTTTATATCAAAACAAGAGTTACTAATACTAACAACTGAGAAATTAACTCAGTACTAAAAATTATTTCTTAAATAAAGTTTTTTTTCATTAGTTAAAGATAGTTCATCAGTATTTTAATAGAGATACAATTTTAGTAGCAGATGTGAAGCATAAAATAAATGTTATCGGGAAAGTAAATAAAAATTGTGTGACGAGGAAAATCACTTGTCTATTTAAAAATTGGAACGATTTACGATTATTCCATATGGGTAGGTATACAATACATATTTCTCACTATTTCTAATATTTTTGTTGACTATGGATACGAAATTTCGGGGTTTTAGTTTAAATATCTATAAAGACGAAATCAACCCCATTGACATCTACAGTAAATTACTACATAATAATAATTTCGGGAAAGTAAATAAAAATTGTGTGAGGATCAAAGGTATTTGATTATTTGAAAATTGGAAAGATATATTATGATTATTCCATGGTAGGTATGTATACGATACATATTCTTAACTACTTCAATATTTTTGGTGGCTATGGATAAAATTTCGGATTTTTGGTTTAAAAAGCTACGCTTGTATAGTTTAGAAACTATAGGTGTAATATGATATGACTGAGGAAGAAAAATTGGCGTATCAGCAACATAGTATTTTATTTCTTTGATATCAGTAAATATAGCATGTCATGTCATGAACAAAAATTCTTTTACTTTTTCTTTCATTCTTTTACCATGCGATGACAAGAACACCATTCTTATACTAATAGATAGATACCGAGAGTATATGGACAAATATAAAAAATAAGAAAAGTCGAGTGAGTGAGGATAGGCTATCATATTACTGTAATGGTCGTTTCGGAGTATTCGGAGATAGTGTGTGTGTGTCAACGCACCGTACAGCGTCATTGAAGTAAACAAAACAAAAACTTCAAGTTCAAACCCGTTTTTCTCCCCTCTTCTAAAGATATTTTGCGATAGAACAAAAGAATATTGTTCTGGCTATCATATATGGGAATATAGAAGAATAAATGAGAGCTAAAATAAAGTGGGTAACAAGGAGAGCTATAGGTAGGTATATAAATATCAGACAGGCAGGACTCATTTGATACGATAGGATGCATCAATTCAGTTCAAGGCGAGTCGTCTTCTCAGAAATTCCCAGTGAAGGCTTTATTATGTACCTTTCCACTTACATTTCTTTTTTTCCATTTCCTACTTCAACTTTTGTTTTACTACAATGTTCTAGGTCCTTGTATTGTTCTCCACTTCTTTAGCCTCTTCTCTTTCTCCCTCTCAAATCTTTACAATTGTCTAAAACTTTTTCTCACCCATTTTCTTAAATAGGAGCAGCAGTCTTTAAATAACAATAACTCTCCCTCCACTCCATTGTCCTACAAATAATGCCTCTCTTTTCTCTTCTACACTAAAAAATACCAAAGTAGCAAAGTTTCTAATTACACATATCACATATCTAGATATATAGCTATTTCCTTTTATCTCCAACCGATACTTTCAATAACTCTCTCTCTCTCTGTGTATTGAGTTATCTTTCTCCACTTTCATTTCATTACCTATATATGGGACGAATTCGAAAATCTGTAACGATCGACTTAAATTAGGTACCGTTGAAATTCAGAATAAAAGGGAAACGTGACATAGAAACGACCTACAAGAACATTTCCTTTGTTCTTTCTAATGATAAGACAATTTCAATTTCCGTCTCTAGTAGATTGGGAAAATATTATTTGCGGCCATCCTTAATTCAAAAAAAAAGTTTAAAGTTCAAACCAAAACTAGAGACATAAAGCTATACAGGGTCATTATAAATTATACGTTCCCCAAATTGCATTTTATGCATTTGAATGTTTCTTTTATGTACATCGCATGAAAATTGTTATAGAAGCCTAAAACCCGAAATAATTATTATTACAACTTTCTTCCGAACTTCCCTGAAGTACGTCAGAGTAAAATAATAATTTATTAGAAAACAAGAGAGTACGACAAACGCTACATTTTCAGTAGAGTGAACATTTATTTTATATGTGGGTCAGGTGTCATTTGTATACAAATCTATTTGCAAACAAAGTAGTGTATATTCATCAGTAACTGGTAACCTTATTTATTTTGCACCCTGCCTATATTGGCAAAATCCTATCTGTATGCTATTAAGTATATAAATCTAGAGCGAATAGAAAAATATATTATATTGATATATCCTGAAGAAGAAGAAATAGAAAGTGTGGTATGTGCTCGCAGTCCAGTAGCTAGTATCTATGCAAAAGGGAAGTGAAAAGCACTAGAGAGAATGAGAGAAAAGAATACAAAGTAGAGGAGGAGAAAACATAAATGATAACCCGGAGATCAAGAAAGTCAAGGCGAAAATATAAGGAAAAAGTTATCTAGTGAATTGAAAAGATGAAAGGAGAGGAACGAGAGAATTTCTTGTGTGCCATGTCATTGGCAATAAATATTGAGTGGCTCACCAAAGCAAACGAACGTAACCCGCCCGAGTGAAGAAAAAGAAGAAGTAGAAGGAGGGGAAGAGAGAGGCAGGGAAAAGTCTCCGTCACATTAACCAAAGAAGAGAAGAAGGAGCTTAGCTTACCTTACATTACCCACACTGTCCCACATCATTTTATCCTTTGCCCTATTTATTTTAAAGACTCTCCCTATATAGAGACCCTATACACTAGCTGCCCTATATCTTTCCACTCCTTTTTTCTCCACCCAACTACACAATACAATATTTTTTACTTTAGCCCATGACTTCCAAAGTTGACTGACTCTTATGTCACTTTATTATCGTATTTCCATTGTACAATTGCCATACATACAGCAATGGATGTGGAAAATAATGCACAAGTTTGTAAATATAACTGTTGTTCACATTTACAACACCCATACGATTATAGTGGGCTATATGCGAGAGAGATACATTACTATGACGCAACATAAATGTACATGAATAAAATAAATCTGAATAGAATAAAGAGACAACAATCAACAATGTGAATGTAATACAAGTCATAAATGCAGATTCAGGATGACTGCTCTCCTTATTCTGCCCACCGACTTGCTCTTGTTGGAACCTTACGTACGTACGTCTACCTAGAAGACCTACGACTACGAGTAAGACCACAAAAAAACCCACACATTCAAAATTTTATTCCACTTGAGATCAGATCAGAGAATATCATCTCATACATTGCATATTATTGCATTCCATTTCAGTAAGTTATCTCTATAAAATATCAGACTACATAAAATCTACTTTTTTTTCGTATGGATTCAAATAAAAGTATGGAAAATGCATTTATTTCGTTTATGATTATTATGCATGCATATATCGTCATATAGAATTGCATAAGGTATAAGTCTGAATAGAATGTGTCTTCCTGCTGGCGTATTGCCTTGTTAGTGAAGCAAAATAGGACATTGTCATGTTAAGTTGTGTTAGGTCTGTTATGTTAACCTACTATCTATTGCTTTGTCACATTCTTCTTATTCTACATCCATTATCTTAAAAGATACAGCAAAGATACATCGTTAGTCATCAATAGAATCCTAGCAATTACCTATTTGTACAACTTAATGTTACTTTCAGACAGAGTTTCAGATTTTAGCAGTTTTTCAGAGTGTATATAACTTTAACGTATATGTACGTTTACATAATATACGTTTTTTAAAGATGGGCTTATAGTATACTTATAGGTATTTATGTGTCACCTATGTCTTTGTCTGTCCTCTTTTCCAGATTTATTCTATTTTCCATCTGCCCAAACTTCTCATTCACTTACAGAAAGAAAGATACAGAAATAAATCTTGGCAATTTCACACAGTGTGTTTCAAAGGATCCTATTGCCATGTAATGTAATAGATAGGATCCTCTCTCTCTCTTTCTCTGACTTGATTTGACTGAGTGTTTTTCGCATACAACTCTACATAGGATCTTGTACATTGGGAAAATATAATAAGTAACTTTATCTTGTCATGCACGCATGCAATACTATCATGCATACTTAAATAGAAGAGTGCGAGTTAGAGTATATGGCGAGACACGTTGGAAATGAATATATTCTCTTTCTATATATTCATTTCGATTCTAAATCCCATCACTTCCAATGCAATCTTATTAAATGCTATCAAATCGGCAGGGGTTTTTGGTTTTCTTATGTTGTGTTACGTTGCCCTACAATGTTATTCTATTCTGTAGATAGAGTATTTTCCCTCTTTTCCGTTCTATATGAATTTTATATAGTAGTGTAGCTATATTATATTTACCAACTAGTTCATTTATTACTTGTGTGTGTGCATCTCTATATAGAGTAGTAATATATGTAGAGTACACGTTTCATGTTATACAATGTATGTTCTAATATATAAAGAGATAGCAACCAGAGGCAAGTAAACCAAAGGAAAGCAAACGAAGCCAAGCTGACTAATACTAACATAACATCAACATCGTCCCTATGCCATATGCATACAAAGTTACTCTTACTTTCCTTTCCTTGCTTCCTTTTACTAGAAATTTAGGAATTCTCCCATCCCAGACGCATCCGCCTCATCCTCTGTATTTCCGAGCCCACATACAACAAGGACCCGCACTACTACTACTATATACTTAATATATATAATACTTTTCTCTATACGTATAATATTTATATAAGTAGTAGGTAGTACATGCACTAACTTCAGCTCAACTTCCCATCACTCACCAACAAAAAGTAAAATAAAGTAAAGACGCCCTAAGCCAAAACCTCTCTCTATGTTCCCAGTCCAACTGAAGAAAGTGAATAACCATATGGGAATTACACATCAAAAGTCATGTCCACGAATAACTTCTTACATGGAATAAGAATTCTAAAATTCAATCCCAAAAACTCCCATATATCTCCTTTAAATTTTTATTTTCTACAATGAATTATGCATTTGCCTTTTAGCATTACATCATCACACACTAAAAAAAATGATCTCGGCAGTAATTTCTCCATTACAGCAAAATGTAGGTGAGTACCTATGTGCCAATTACGTTACGATGTACCAAAATTACTTACAAGAAAATTTCATCTTAATTATTGTATCATATGTGAAAAATCATTTTTGTTATGCAATAAACTGAGATCTTTGTATAGGACTTATGGATGCTCCGCATGAGAAAACAATTTAGAATGCATATTTGAATAGTATGTATAAAAAAGCAATATAACTTAGGAAAAGTTCGTGGACTAGATCACAATGGATCGATATTGGTAATAATATTTCAAGCTCAATTCCACGTGAACCGTATGGAGAATTTCATTGCTTTTCTTTAGATATTTCATCTAGTAAGATAGATAGGGGAGGAGGAGGGAAGGCAAGGCAAGGCAGGCAGATGTATCGCTTCACCGTTTGATTTGGCTAAGCATAGGGCTCTGTGTATTTAGACATTGTGATTGCACTACTACGATGGGATTCTATTCACCAAAAAACTTTTCATCGCTCCCGATCCTAATACATGAATGTAAAAACCGGAAAACCAGATCATTCTCTTTCTATTGTGTCTGTGTATGTGGAGGAGAGAAGTATATCCGAGTAAAACACACGTCTACCCTCTACACACATCAGAAGCAGACTAGTTTCTATCTTATCTGTATCCTCCCTGTATAAATATGTTCACTATATGACAAGGGGAAATGTCTAGGAAGAGAGAACAAGATTTTCCTACTTTCTGTGTCTATGGCTATGTATATCAATTCCCTAGGATTTTCAACCTCTCTGAAATTAAATTTTCAAAACATTCTCGCATAGATACATCACCCGTGTGCATTTTAATATCTTAAATACACACACAAGACATTCTCTTATATACTGGATTAATATGTCTGCCTAGTACTTAGAATATTACATGGATTACACAGGGTATGACATAAAAAGTTGGACATTGTATTAATATTGGTACATTGCACATTTTTTGTGATAATACTGCCATTAAAATATTTATATCGTTTTTTAACCCCATCTAACTAATAACGCAAACAAAAATTAGAGTTGTAAAGAAACTTTTATGGAATTGAAAAGAAAGCAAAGATTTTTATGTTGTATTTAGGCGAGGAAATTATGATTTTTAAATTGTTGGCCTAGAAAAGGTATCATAATTGCTTAGAAATGATTTTTCAACCGATTTTTTGGTCTGAAATTAATTTTCAAGTCATTTTTAAGCATAAAAATGAATCTCGGTGCATTTTTCAGCTTGAAATTGATTTTCAAGTCAATTCTATGCCAGATAATAATTTTCGATTTATTTTTGAACCTTAAATTACTTGTCAAGTTATTTTTAAACTGGAAATCGATTTTCATGTTATTTTCCCGATTGAACTTATATGTATGATTGTATCTAAGTCTGAAATAGGAAAATTGTTTGCAGAATGTTTAAATTCTAAAGACATACCCTGTATAGGAACTGAAGTTGCATTTGAGAAAGGGAAGCCATCGAATGCAAAGCAAGTAATTCGACATAGACTTGGGCTAGGTAAGTGAAATATGTACACGTAAGGAGTATAGAGAGAGAGAGAGAGGAATTGAGCTATTGCTTTTACATGTACATACACAGAGAGAGAGAGAGTGAGAGAGTACATAGAAGTCTGCGTTGCAATGAGGATGACTCTGCTTTCCCTCACATCTTCCTATTGCTGAGAATTCTCGGTGGAGAAAGTGTTCTGTTGTGCCTGGGCTTGACTTGGATCTGACTTGGTTGCCTTTTCTTGACTATACTAGAGAAGAGTAGTATGCTAAGGCTTGCTTCTGGTCTTGGCCATCGGCTGATTTACGGGCCGAATGTAAATAAATCTTCATTGTTAGGAAGGAGAGCGTCTAGCAACTCATAAAATATCTATTTTCGGCCCCGCCGGCTTCCCTTCAATATTACAATACCAAACGAACGAACACACCGCACACTGAAATGAGCGGAAAGAAGAAGAGAATAGGACACAACACACTAGCAAGTGAGTAGACCCACCACAAACCAAATACACAGAGAGAGTTAGTCTATTCTTCTATCTCAGACTTGAATGCACACGCCACAGATAGCCTCCAGTCTATATTTTGTACAGTTGAAAGGGTGACCTACTCCTAACCTCTTTCCCTCGCACAATAATTTTCAAAATCCTCCTTCATATTGCTTTTTGAGAAAAATCCCGCTTCATTCCGTTATGAACGGAGAAAAAATAAGACATTTCATGCTATTTACCGTCAGATCATGTCTTCTTTTTTTCTCCCACCATCCACCAACCACACATATCCACTCTAGTAGCATCAGCAAAGATAAAATTGCTACTAAAAGAAAACTAAAATAAAGTAATAGAAATGTTTTCAGGATGCAAGGGAGGAAGAATTTTTTATTTTATTTTAGATATGATGTGATAGGATGTGATCTGATGGGAAAATAATGCTTCACTTCAGCACTGGAATGTCTCAACTAGCGGTTTCTTGGGACAGATAGGTTACCTTTAGCACACATCAAATCCCTCACTATTTACCAACTGTTCACATGTAGAGAATTTTATTCCTTTTATTTAGATTTAGGAGAAAATGCATAAAAATACTCGTATACGCTTAGACTTTATACCTATACGCACCCCTTATGAATATATTATAGGGATTGCATTTGAAGTTTAAAAATCTTTTATGCTCTTTCGTGAATATTAAATGAATCAAAATGCATAGTTTAGGTATATGTGAAAGTATCTTTACATTTTGCTGCTTCTATTACTCAAAATAGGTTTCCCTGTGCAGTTTCCCATTGTATTGGGATATATGAAGTAATTCTATCAAGATATCTATAGAGAAAAATATTAAGATGGAGTATAACTGAATATTCTAGAGAGAAAATAATGTTATTGAGCGTAGTATTGTAGTTATGTAGATATATTTTGTAGGATTTTAACATTTTCAGTGCTAGGACTCTGTGTTTCTTGTTCGTAAGTATGAGTCGTTGAAGAAAGTCGGGTAAAAGTACGTATTCTCGTAAATCCCCGCATGTTTGATGATATAAAGTACCTCAGGGAGGGATTTTGTGCCCGTTACCTCTGCTCTGTACAGATATGCTTATGTTTTTCATGTATCGGCAATAAATAAGCAAAGCTGGATGGTTTATGCATTACAGTCTGCATCTGAAGTTGACTGACTTGAATTTAAGCACAGATGAACCAAGTAGGTAGCACATACGACGATGAACAGTTCCATTCTTTCCCCCCGCATACAATACTGACGACATTATCTGAATAGCTACACACACATGGCCTAACGCCGCCTATTTTATTTTCAAAGGGGAAGCACTTCTTACATATATCTATAATTTGTACATAACACCCGTGTAGATTTATATAAGTATAGGATGAAAGAGGGAAAAGGACATTAGGAACAACACACTATTGTGTAACACCACAGCTAAGCTCCAATTTTTGTCTTTTCCGCCGTAACATAATATCATTGCCTACTTGTTTTATTTATGTGTAGGAATCCGGGAAAATCCGAAATATTCACAGTTAGAAAGGATTAAGTTTCGTACGGAGGAGAAAGGGTCCAAGTCTAAGGGCTTTGATAACAACTGAATTTAGTCATCATTTCTTTTGTAGAAAAGACGTCGCAATTTGTCTCGCTCAACATTTAAAAACGCTCGTTTTTTGATGGAAAATATGGAAAGGATGATAATGTCATGTGTCCCGTTTAGCCTACGTTCCCGTCTTCTTTTTGGCTTCCTTTCCAATTTTATTGTCGAAAAAAAGGTCGTGACTAAAGTTTGGGAATGGAGTTGAATTGCCTTGTGCGAGAGTCCTGGGAAAGCTGTCGATAAGGAAAACCGAAGCCAAGAAAAGAACATAAAGTCAAGCGAGGAGAAAGAGAATACATAATCTGAAAATGTACGACCCATCCAGCCTCCCATCCCTCTTTACATATCTACGCTACATATTTTTCGACTTTCTCCTCTCTACTAGTAATACACTTTCCTCCCTTTCTCCAGCATAAACCATAACTTAATTTTCACACTGTACACATATACACATCATATACTACAGAGATAGTATTATGTATAGTGGATACAAACTAAAATAACGTAATTCAACACGACATGGCATGACAATCCTCGCTGATATTTCTATTTATTTATATTCTAGCATTCGGAAGAGGAGAATCCAAGCGACACACTGACTTGTATCAGTTGTGTATCGTTGTACACAAAGTGAAAGTGCATGCAGTTGCACACACACATAGATACTATCAAGAGTACTAGAAAGTAGAAGTGAGAGTGTAGTTGAGCAGAGTGACGTGACTTGTCGCATCCTATCAACAAAATCAAAGAGAGACACTTTCTATCTTGAACATACACTTAACTTTAACGTATGCATGTAAATTCTGTATCCATCCGCGCGACGCCTTCCGCATATCTCGAGCATCCTATCAACAAAATCAAAGAGAGACACTTTCTATCTTGAACATACACTTAACTTTAACGTATGCATGTAAATTCTGTATCCATCCGCGCGACGCCTCCCGCATATCCCGCACCCGCTTGTCTTGTCGTCGTCGTGACTAATGCACATATATGTACTAAGATATATCAACTATAGTTACTATTTGTCAAAAGATGCATCGGGACTTTCTTGAGACTCTACTTTACTATGAATTCAAATAAGTGAGAGGCAGATATAGGAACGTACCTTTTTATCCCACTGGACAATATAGGGAACGGGATAAGTGTCGGGGAACTCAACATGACAGTTGAAGACAATCGAATCGCCGATGATGGCCGTGATGTACTCTGCATCTGACGGGACGCCACCGTTACCCCAGTCATCCCCATTTCCACCGCCTCCGTTTCCAGCTACTAAACTTCCGTAGACTGAAGTCAAGTCATCTTGGTTCGACTCACAGCATCCTGCGGGAATAAACAAAACATGTGAAACATCTTTTATCATTTATTTGCACTTTTAAAGAAACCACTTCGCTATCACCATTTCGATACCCTTCAAGCATTATATTATATCAAAACTTTTATATATCTTTAGAGATCAGAGGTAGATCTCTAAAAAACAACCACATCTTCTTTTCAAACTAAGCATTTACAATATACAACGGCAATTTTCATGGGCGTCACTCTTTCTTACACATCATGCACAACAGAAATACATTTTCACACAATCCCTGATGTACATACTATTTATGTATTGTATTCAATTTCATGCATTCTCTTTTTCTATTGACTCCAGATTCATCACAACTACGTAAATGTCATATTTATTTGTAACAAAGGACGAATGTTATCTGTACATCTACTCAAAAGTAGAGAGTACTCGATTCGATTGCACTTAACGTCAAAAAACAAACACCCTGCTCGAAATAAAATATTTTCTTGTTTATAGAAGTGTGCCTCAGGTGCATTGGGAGGAAAATATCAATTTTCTTAATGAGTAGGAACTCGAAACGTATCAGAATGGGTTGATGTTCCGAATCAGAGAATACTGTTAAATCAAATAAGAAATTTGGATGTAACAACGGGGGCTAGAGCATTGATTTGCGGTTTACATATTCCCATCTTGCATAGAAATGATAAATATTGAATTTATTAATGTAAGTACGTAGGAGTGAATGTATTTTGTGGGCTGTAATAATATTTTTGTGATCTAGGACGGAAAGGGGAAGGAGAAGAAGATTATTGTTGTGTAAGGAGAAGAAGGGTGAAAGTGTGGGATGAAGACAGAGAGCTCGAGACGTCCCATCCCATCACTTCATTTTATCAAACGAGCAACGATTGTATCCATTTTCTTTTCTCTCACGATTTTCTCGATTCTCGCACTCACTCTGAGAGTCATCAGTATTGATCCTTGAACTGAAGAGAACATTACCGTAGAGCATCCGTACATTTATCTACCTCCTTCCTTATAAGATGCTAGAGCACTTACGGGCTAGCTCCCAAACCTAAACTTACGTTATGTTATCTTGCGAGACTTGACTGAGTCACTTGACTACTAAAGGCTGCTTCCTCCCTCACTGCCCAGTTCCCTCACACAACATTACATAACATCAGTTCACTTCAGTTCAGTCGAAACCAGCAAGAATTTTTTATAAGCACACCGCATCCAACGCCCAATCCGACTATAATTCAGCCGAGAGGAAACGACGACTACAAATACCCTCCTGTACAGTAATGCCACTCAATATCTCTCCTTCTCCTTTCTACAGGGTCACACTTTTATCTTTTACCACGTCTCTCTGGAAGATCAAGATTAATTTGGTGGAAAAGGCGGGAAAATTATTTAGTCAACCTCCCAAATCACATTTACTTGACCCACGCCACGTCCACAGAAGATTTTTTATTTTTCGACATCATTTTCACCATGTGCATCAAATTTCTGTATTTTTTGTCTACTTTTCTCCCCAAAAATTAATTTCACGCCCTTTTTCCTAATTCTCTTCATGAAATTCGATTTAATTTGTCAAAAAATGCGCGAAAATTAACCTGGGAAATCTGAAAGAAAGAGAAAATTTATTTTAGAAAGTGATATGGAAAAAATCACCCTGTATACTGGCTCCCTTCTCTCTTTTTTATATTTACTCAATAGTTATACTTATATATGGATGGAATATATTGGGAAATAAGGGGCTCATCTATAAGTAAAACAGGAGTAGGTAGGTAAGGAGTAAGTTAGAATGGAGGAGATTCCTTAAGCTACTTGTATTTTTAGTACGGGAGGACGACTACTGATCTGTGATCAGATCAGATCTGATCAGATCAGTTGTGTTGGTTAGCTCTCTGTAGCTTGT
>JABASI010003435.1:0-16545 GCA_019776505.1 Tomocerus nigrus
AGTCGACTCGGGCATCTTGAGCGTAATTAAAGCTAACGCAGACAAGAAGACATTGCTTAAGTATTTGGCTGCACCCTTTTCTTTGAGATCGGGACAATACCCACATAAAATGAAGTTTTAAGTTTTCGATGTGAAATAAATAGAGTTCTTAAAGAATTTTGTTTGTCATAATTTTTCATAAGATATACTTGTGTTTTTGTTGCATATTGCATCATCATGTCAATTCATGGCTGTCGAAAAGATTATCACCAGCTAAACAATTTATTTACTGCACTTGTTTTAATGATTTGAAAACCACCATTTCATTTCCCCAGTTAATTAACTCTATTGTATGTTATCCTCATTTGCATCATTTATTTGTAGGAAATCATCTGATTATGCCATTTTTTTCATTCGGGCTTTAGGATTGCAATTATGAAAAATTCTATAATTGGTTAGGTGTACTTAATGCAATGACTCTATAAAATTGTAAAACTCTTAATTGAGTCACATTGATGGAAAAACTCCAACGATATAATTTACAAATAAAAAAAGAAAGATAAGTATTATATATTATACGCAAGCTGACAAGCTAGTCAAAGTTAGGTTTATAAATGATGGAAATGCATTAGTTACATATTATGACATAATATACAAACAATATCATAAGTATATTATAGAACTGATAATACTTCTTTAGGTATTAAAACATAATTAATTATCTTAAGAACAATAATAGTACCTACAAATCACAATTACCTAATAACCTAATAATAAAATATCATTATTATAGCTATTATGTACTACTTACTAGTACTAGTACTAGTATGTAGTTTGTAGTAACCAGCTCACTACAAATACAGCAGGTTCCTGCATTACTTCATTCGCTCTTCCATCAGTTCCATCAACTTCCATCCATGGGGCACTAAGCGACCTTTGTAGGCGCCATTCTAATTGCGCTCAAACTGATTTTCATCTAATCCTAATTTCCTAATGGTATAAAATAACTCTTCTTCTTTCTTTACCATTTCTTCATTTCATACTAATGACTAAAATAATATTGAATATTATAATTTCTACAGGAAAATTTTAGTTTTGGGTCATAGGTCGGAACGGAGGTTGACGTCCCAAAACCCAAAACTTCTGACTTAGAAGTTATTTCTCTATCGTGTACTGCCCACTTCAACAGTGAACAGGAGTAAGTCGTTAATAGTCAGTCATCAGTAGTTTGTTCGGCTGTCAGCTGTACGGACAATGAAGTGCCGAATCGGAAATAGCAATTTAAAAGGTGTGCTTGTCTAATTGCCAATACTCAATTAATGAGATTTGGCTAATTATTTATTTAAAGTCAACTTATTAAAATCTACCATTTAATTTGATTTAATGAACTGTTTTAATGGAATATTGTTTGCTTTTTGTATTGTAGTATGGGGAAAAGCTATTCAGACCTTAATTTCCACTGGCGATGGAGATGTACATTTCCAATTCACGGATAGTCTTGTGACGATTACAGCATTTGATTCCACTTTGACAGTCTGTTGCTCCTGCTCATTCGAAAAAGAATTTTTTGACAGGTGAATTTTAGTCAACTACTGTTTATTGAATTTTTTATAGATATCTGACTGAAGAATGAATTATGAATCTATTAACCTATTATCAATATTACCATTAATCCTTAAAAACTGTTGATCTGTTTTCAGTTATGAGTCAGTGACAAATGAAAATGGTTTTCTGGGATGCCGTGTGCCGTCTAAGTGCTTATTAAAAGCATTCCGTTCTCAGCGGTTTTTGTCAAAATCTGTTATGGCATGTGATATAAGCTTGCAAGAAAATAGTGACAACTTGGAGATAGCTCAGGTGACAAAATTTGGTGCGGTGGTCCGTTACTCTTTGCGGCTTGCAATAGAAATAGAAGCTCTGGAAATGGATTGCTATCCAGAGAAATTATGCAACTGGATTAAAGTTAACCCAAAATTTATTCTTGGCACCGTTTCTAATTTTGGACCCACAAATAAAATTGCTGACTTAACTATGAAAACTATGAATGATAAAATCATGCTGAAAAACTGTACAACGGATGTTGTTAAAAGAGGTGAGGAATACCATAATAATTATAATATTATGCTCTTATGGAACATTTCTCTGTGGTGAAAACTAAAAAATACTGATATGGATGGTTAATGAACTGTCTAATACTACAAAAATTTACTTTTGCGTCATAAATAGTTGCCGAGTTTTTTGTCGATTATTGTTGTTAACCGCTCAATTGTCATTTCTAGAGGGCAAGATTTACACAGAATTGAGCGTAAATTCGGTGGATTTTGCCGAATACGCGATACGGATGGACAGCGAGATCACTGTTCCGTTAAGGGAATTTAAGGCATTTGCTTCATTTGCTGATGGTTTAAAACTGGACTTGTCTCTCCATTTCCAAGGTCCAAAAGAGTAAGTTTTGAATCTTTTTACAAACATTTGATGCAAGTAAAACTAGAAAGTACACAATAAAGTCGAAATATAGAAATACTAAATTATTAAAACATACGTAATATAAACTGAACAGTTATGAATGGATTTTGAGTATTGGATGCATAGTCCCTGTTTTAAAAATGTGAAAATCAATAATAGTATTTACTATTCAACTCTATCCATTGAATATTTTTATTCATTAACATTGAAATACAAACCTATTCAATCTACCAAGCGGTACTTGTAATTACACATTTTTTGTTTGAAATATTTTGCAGTCCTGTGATCATCGTCATACAAAACGAGTTATACAAAGCTACTCTAAATTTGGCCACAAAAGTCACTTCTGAAAATAACAACAGTGTCAATGTGTCCCCAGCGACTAGTGGATTAATAAGTAATGTCTCTTCTCAGCAACCTGATGCAGGTGTTGAAGTCCAGAATCCCCCTGTCGTTCGCCATGAAAAATCTGCCACAAAACCGAGTCGCCCTGTCCTTCGTCATGTAAAATCTGCCGCAAATATAAAAAGTCTTGTCGTCGATAAGGAAAAATGTACCACCGATTTGAGTCGTCCTGGCTTATCTTATGAAAAATCTGCCAGAAATGTGGCTGCTCCGATTATCCTCGCAGAGTCAGATGATGATGGAGGAGAGGGTATCTTAGAGCAAGTTAATGACCTGGAAATGTATCAATCATTTAGTTCTAAGGATCACAGCCTCTCATCAGAACGGGATGTAGCTGAGGCTGAGAGAGTACACGGTGGCAATAATTTGAGAAAATCAAAATCTCTTAAAACTTATGCGCGTAAATCTGCGGCAGAGTCTGATGTCGAAATAATAGCAGAGCGGGTTAAAGGTCTCGGAAATTCCAATTTGCGTGCTCGTTCATCGCGTGGAAACGCAGGTAGAGATAGAGAGGGGATGTCAGAGCAAGTTAATGAGATGTCTACGTCTAAACCTGCTACCAACAAGTCGCAAGTCAGTTTTGAAGATTCGGATAGCCTACTAGATCATGTTAATCAAATGGAATCAGAAGGCCTTGAGCTAATTAGCGAAGAGATTACTTCGAGCAAAGGAGACAGAAAGTCAGAGCGAGGCCAACCCCCAAAGAAAAGAGTAAAGACTTTTGAATCCATGTTTCCGGGTTTGTACAACAGAGAATTGCCACCCATTCCGGGTATGGATGTAATATTGCTACCAGCCAGTGACGAGGAGGATTGTTAAACTTTGTACCTGTGATATGCAAACATGTAATTAATTCTATTTTATACAGAATGTTCGAGATTGTTCTGATACAATTTCAATAATTCAGTAAGTTAAAAAGTTATAACATGTCAGCGATTTATGCTGAACATTTACCTTTACCCACTGTTATTTTACTGTATTTTGACATAAACGTTGCCTACATACTATATATACTAGGTAATTTAATATTAAACGCAATATGATTGGACAGCAGTCTCATAACGGTAAGCTTTCAAGCATAATTAATAATTTCATTAAATCCAGTAAACCATGAAAATGAAATAAAAATTGTATAAAAATTTAGTAGAAAAATAAACTAAAATGGAAATTGTCCCGCGTTGACTCTATTGTTTTATTTAAATCAATAGAATTTCACAATTTTCTATTGCTTATATATTTGTGTTCGAAAAACCAGAATTTCATGCAGTCTCCAATCTAGTGATTTTTTATCCTTTATTATATACAGGCGGACGCCAAATATTTGATCGATATAGTTTATTGATACTCTTCTGGATATGCATCATGTACAACAATAGAAATAAATATAATGTACAAAGTTCAAATAGTA
Organism: Tomocerus nigrus; assembly: GCA_019776505.1. Taxonomy (NCBI): domain Eukaryota; kingdom Metazoa; phylum Arthropoda; class Collembola; order Entomobryomorpha; family Tomoceridae; genus Tomocerus; species Tomocerus nigrus. Next base: position 4,259 of record JABASI010003435.1, read on the forward strand.
TGCTACTCTGAAGTTATTGATCAAACAAGTGATCAGACAAATCAAAAGAGCTCGCTTCAGTGTTTGTCAAGCCGTCTAGCATTGCAAATATTATTATTGCCTTTAATCAATTTATTATTTTGATTCTTTTTGGCTTGGGTGTGTATTTTATTCAGGGTTTGATTTTGCCTAAAACTCCTTATCGTACATAATATAAGTATACGAGCTACACACCATCGCATATTAATTAGCTTTAAACCTTGACATAATTACATTAACGGCAGCTGTATATCTGTACATAAATTCAAGTAACCATCAGTACATCTCTTTTGGATGCAATATCAGGTCAAATAAATGACCTAAATATTGTTAATGTAATACATTTTACAAAGCAATCGCAAGTTAGTGACTAGATTATCCAGAATTTATTAGAAAAATGGAAGAAGAAAAGACAAAAGAAGTCTTAGACTTTCTATTGAATTCGTACCGAGCAAAATTGGCAGTGCACGACGTTACAGACGGTTGCCCTTTTGATTTTAGTTCCTTTTTAACGACATGGAAATGTCAATCGTGGCTTCAGTTGAAAATCAATATGCACAAGACCTTGGAACCATTGGTGCAACAGGGGCTATTCGACTCTATTTTACCGTATTTGACAAGTTCGATTTTTCAGGTAGTCTTCGGAAGAGATGAACTTCCTGGTACTGTAGTAACTCACTCTGCACTTACGGAAACGAAAAATGACGCCACAGTAGCCGGAAATGAAGTTTCTTTAGAAAAACAAACCGTCTCTACAAACAGTCACAGCAGTAAGAAAAAGTTAGAAAAAGCAAAAGAAAAGGAAAGCGAAGATTGTGAGATCTTAATTCACGTCTGCGATGAGTCTAAAGGCGTCAAAGAAGACTTTAATTGCTTGCAATCCATTCTGACCAGAGAAATGGGCTATTTCTCTCGAGTTACTGTCAAAGGGCAAAGACTTCGGGATATGGACATCTCTGTTCATTGTGACATTTCAGTTTTTGAATGGTTGATGAAGTGGATTTGCTTTCGCAATGGGGAAACAGTTTTAGACAAACCAACTCTTGGTGATGCTCCTCTTACTTTATTTAAATGATAGTGTTACAGTGTTACTTTATAATACATAACTTAATTTTATTTAATATTCAAAGAAAATGGAACAAATAGATATTATTAACGAATTAAATGGCGTAAAGTATATGAAATTTTTGCTTGAACATAATTTCGATTTTCTCTCCATGCAAGATTATATAAATATCATGATGTGGCATAAATCATTATATTTACACTCTACACTTGCTTAGTCTGCATCAAATTAACCCTTATTTTCCCTGCAATTTTTGGGATTGGCTTCTTATTATGTATAGTTCTTATTGTACACACGACAAATTATAATGAAGAAAAGTAAAAATAATTGTGATTAAGTAGAAGTATTATCGCGTCGATTTAAATTTGGAATAGAAACCTCGGAATTGTGAATGATATTATGGCCTTAATTTCCGATGGGGAATTGAGGCGTCGCAGTTTCTTCATTCTAACTTTAATCCGCCGTGATACTAGACATTTGTTTACTGCAACATTTTCCAACCTGTTCTTAATAACTACGAATTACACTAATTGGTATAATTATTTGCATTTTTGCTTAATCCCTTACAGAATCATGCAACGTTATTGGGATCCTTGTTTCTGCAGATTTCTTACAGATGCCAGATTTGGTAATCGAATGCTTACAGTACACGTTTGAAAACATTGGGCAAATTATCAATGTTTCACCAAATCTTGGCTGTCTAAACGAATCCCTGACGGCTCGTCTAGCCCGTTTCTTTGACAATGCGGAAGTTGAGCGACGGATACAAAAGCTAGACAAAAGCGATCGAATAACATCCAGACTATATTCTCAAATGATAGTTTCCTTGAATGAACCGGAACCGGATATGGATAGAGGTCATTATGCATCTACTGCTACGATGTTCAAATGTGACACCTGTGGACAGCTACTGATAAACGACGTAGCTTCCAAAATGCCTTGTTCTTCCATGAGATTTGACTGCCGAGGAAGAATCTACGCAAATCACACCAAAGATCCCACATGGACTCTTGGTGCTTTCATAAAGGACCTTAAAAAGGAGGTGAAAACTTGGCGTAAAGTTTATTGGAGGTAAGGTATTTAATTACGCTAGGGCATAAAAATACCTAGAATAGGTGCCCAATTTTTACTATTAAACGATAAATCTGCAAGTAGAGTTACATAGGTATGTCAATGTAATAGCATTTCAAAGCGATGAAAATCAATAGGTAATTATTGCCATTCTTTTAACAAGTAGCTCATTACCCCGGTCATTTCGAAATATTTTTTAGTAAAAAGTTGCTCTTACAGCCTTTACCGTGAAAAATGAGTTCTTATAAATCACAAGGCTGGAAAAATGTAGAATATATAGTTGGATAGTGTGATCAAGTTGGCAGATACGGGTTACAGTAAATAGGTGGCTAAGATATCGTAATAAAAACTTAGGTACTGTAATTATAATTCCCCAGGTTGTGGGCATCTGTACATTTTTTCTCATGCGAAAAATGTCACATCTACTTCCCTGCAAAATTCCTTAACGGCTGTCGATTTCATCCTCGTCCTATTCAACTTTCCACTGGAGCACGTTCTGAAAGGAAGGAGAGAAACTTTGGCAAAAGTCCATCCATGCAAAAAAACAATTATGAAGGCAGCACTACTCCTGTTCGAAACGCTCACGATGATATTGTACCGTCGGATATGGTTTTACCTTATGGTCATTATCCATGCTGTAAACAGGCTGCCTATCGTAGTAGTCCGTTACCATTTGTAAAGGTAAGTTGTAAAGAAGATTTTGCAAATAATTTTTATTGACGGTCGAGTTTGCAGGCTTTGCTTATCTGGCAATTTATCTTGAGCGTCAAACTGTTTTCCCAATATAATTCGTGCAGGGTTGCGAATCAAGGGATCACAGTGTGGACAACTATTCCAAAGACAATCCAACATTAAAGACAATGTTGACATTTCGTGACCTCATTGTTTATGCAAACAATAATGCAATGAAAAACGAGATGGACTGGGGAGGAATAATTGAAATGACAACGGTGGAGAAATTGGCGAAAGAAGAGACAATTCACATCAGAAATCCATCTATTGATTTACTTTTACTACCCAGCAAATTGCGAACATCCACTTTCTCATCGGACTCCGTTTCATCCGAAGATGAAGTTTGCTTACAAACAGAAAGAAAGGAAACGTACAGCAGCACATATGGGAAAATATTTGATTCTTGGGCCTGGAACACGGAACTGACGACCCGATATAACCAAGATATGCAGAGAGAACGCGAGGAAAAATTAATGGTGGACCTAGCCGTTTTATTATCTCAAAGAATATCATTGGAAACATCTGTAGGCTTCCCACCGTCGAAACTAGGTTATCTAAGCCGTAGATCGATCAAGGTGTTTTGCTTTTATTGCTATATAAATATCAAGTACACAAGTAGAAATATGCCATCTATTTCTTTTATGAGCAATATAATAGGCTTAAATTAATATGATAAAATCCCTAGAACGTCGGAGGCTCTTACGTCAAACTAGAACAGACTTGGAGAGATGACATCTCTCACACACGCTCCCACCGAAACGCTAAGAACGGCAAAATACTTCAGCAGACCAATGGCAGGGTACAGGTACCAAATGAGTAGTCCTTTTGGATATTAATTAACAAGAGATTCATCTTATGATGCCCGTTATTATTACAAACTTTGGCAATTTCAGAACAACCACTTCTTTGAGTAGAAGCTGTTGTTGTAGCAAGGCTTACGAATTTATAACCTCCTCTGTAATATTGTAGCGCTAGCATGACAATAAATTACTGTTTCATTATATTTCAATTTTACTTCTCCAGCATCTACTAATACTTATTAAATAAATCTGTACAAAAAAAATCAAAGTCTTCTAGATTAATATGTACCTAGTTCTACCATCCTTTGAGCTTTTCTAGTTTTCACTACCAATCTGAGTGTATCCTTAGGACCTCCCAAATCCCCAAAAAAGAGGAATTTTTTGGAAAAATAAGTGCAAAATATAAAAACATTCGGCGTTTCGTGCTAATTTAATGAAACTTAGCACAACCCTGTGCTAATTTTCATTCAATTTTGACTCAAAAAATGCACAATTTCGCCCTCCGCGCAAATTAGGGCTATTTAAAAGCGATGAAAAAGTTAAGCCCCCTTCAAATCAATTTCCTGGATACGCCCTTGCTGGCTACCTACTAAAAATCATTAAATACAAATACAAACTGTAAGCAGTATACATGGTAAGGTGAAATACTTTCGGGAGTATTAGGGATATCACATTCGATGCTGTATACTGTATACTTAAATGGCCAGATTTACATGAGAAATATGCAGCAGGGAATTATAATATGTATTTACTGTTACACTACCGTTACCTCTGCGTTTGTTTCAATGAATTATGCTAGTTAACATTCGAAATATGCAGTAACCCGAAGGAAAAATATCATAAATTATTAATAAAGTACAGTTGCAATATTAATTTGTTTACAAGACAAACATTCCGGTTTATATTGATGTCCTTATATAAGGTTTCATTTAGAAATGATGCCTATACCGGCCTACCTATCCCTATTCACAACCATCCTTAGGCAGACGAAAGACATTTCTACACTTCTTGGTATAGAAACTTTTTCTTACTCCAACGAGATTAATTGCATCAAAATTGGTTAAAAGAACAAGATTAGTGAGTGAAAATGTTATTTCAACATAAAATATGTTTTGGCCAAGAAGAATCTGAAATTCTGAATTGCCAGTGTTTCAAAAAAAATCCAAACGTTACTTTGACAATTGACCCACTAATTGTGTGTGGATTTCGACGAAAATAATTGAGAGACCCAAAAAATGTCTGGTAAAAGTACGCATACAATGATCACTGTGACTGCGTATTCGGTACCTACTATATGATATTTTTATTGTCCACTAAGAAACCGGTCAATTTATTCAACTTAATAATTTTGATAGAGTTAATGTCGTTGACATTGCAAACGATGTTCTACTGCTAATGTACTTATTTCTTAGAACTTTTATGTGGAAGGATGAAGGAGGGTGATTTATACTAAATGATGACTCTGTACATACATAAAGCATATAGGTAGAAACTATTTAGTTTTAATTAAATCGAATTACAAAAATCGAAGTCTTACTAAGCCAGTCTATTCAGACCTACGGAATTGTGGGAAGGCAGGGTCCAAAGCTAAACCTCTACTGGAGATGGAAAAGTATCTATATTTACAATATTACAATTCAACTTAATATGAAACTGATGAGTGAGGCTGCACTAGGATTTCCAGTTTTAATTTAGCTCCCTCAATTTTGTCGATAAATAATGATTACCAAATAAAATATAAAAATCTTCGTGTTATATTTATATATTGCATGAGAAACAAGAGAAAACAAAACTACACAATAGTATTATAACGAATTCTAATAATATTTAGGTTGAAGTAAGGCAAAGGTTGCATATTTTGAACTCCCGCCGTCATTATACACAGGGCCGTATGCAACTGGGTTTCGAGGAACCTAACCTAACCTAATAAAATAGAAAAGCATAGGTAGGTATTCGTGCGACCTCTGCCTTACTCCAACCAATATTTATTATGGATGGACGTGGCAAGCGTATTGGTTCGCACTTTGAACTCACAGCCTAGCCGCCGAGTTAGTCATGGTCTTTAGTATTAGGTAAGCGTAAAAGGGAAGGTCAGTCAAGGGAATCGCGCAAGTACTTAATAGAATGTCACTATTTATCGGGTGATTTATGAAATGTCTGACTGAAGTAAAATGTTATTCGATTAAAGATGCAAATAAATAATTGCAGTGAATACTTGGGAAAATTAGTTGTTCGTCTTACATTCTTATACTATTTATTTTTGCTATTCGATTAAAAGGAATAGTAATTATGATTAAATATAATATTTTTCACTGTCTAGTCACAGCATCAAAAGTACCAGCCTTATGTTTCTTCTGGTGCTGTGACTAGGAATCAGTGTTTCTAATTGTACAAGAATTACTTAGCTTTAACAATTTGAATCCAAAATTTTGATCTTATCTTTGTTGACACATAAATAAAGAGGAATTTAAATGGATTAATGGTGTTTCAAAGAGCATATGCACAAAATGAAAATATTAACTGTTGTACAGAAAAGTAACAATGTCTTAAACTAACGTATGAAGTTATCTGCCGATAATTGCGACACGGGAGGAGAGACTTTCAATTTGACCACCGATTGGTCGTACAGTCTGTCATAAACTTGTTGAATGCAAAGTTGGCAATTAGCGGTCTTTCAACAATGAGTTGATGTTTCAGTACTGCTACAACAATATTACCATATACTTATATATCTATCGAATAGGTAGAATGTAGAATATACGATGTGCATACGTACGACATCTGGCTACCATTAATTAAGATACCCATCAAAAATCACAATAGTCAATCAATGAAAGTTCATAAAATTAAATTAGCACAAGCATAGTGACTAAATGAAATTATAATGGACTCCGTTAGATTTTTGGAGGCTTACCTCAGTGTACAATTAGGATGCCGGGTTGTACTCATTAAGAAAGGGTAAGATTAGTATTTAATGAGTACTTTGGACTTGTAGTTTTGGCAGAACACTGGAGTACAAGCTAAATATCCAAATAATCTACAAATTAAGGCAACTCAACCTGCTTTTAGGGATTGTTGGTGGGTAAAGGGTTCGTATAAATGAATTAAAATACATACATACTAATAACACATACGCGTCAGAATACAATTTTATTTGCATCCCAAGGTATTAAACGTAAATATATTTATGTAGGTTTTTAACAGCATAATATATGGAACAAAGAATACGACTACTGGCTGGTACATGTAGTCAAACGGACAGAAAAAATGGTGATTTTAGGTAGGGTTGGCTTAAAAAAGAGATTCTAGCCTATGGGTAGTTTTATTTCTTTTTGTTTTTAGTATTAGCACCTCGAGGAGGAGTTACCGGACGACTTGATTGTAGACTTCCGTACGCAAAATTTTTCTTTTTGTCCGCTGGCTAAAAGTGCATAGATTCAAAAAATTTGAGTAACATAAATTTATTAGAATGTTGCTAAAAATAAAAACAAAAAACACATAAAATTCAAACATTCAGATTTGGTGACTACAAGTTATAAAAATCATTTTGTATCATAACCAAATTTCATCATATATGTCCCAATTTATAAGCAGCTCTCATTATTACTAACCACAACTGTAAGCATGTACCAATTTTTAAATCTACGTATAGGAAAATGTACATCACTACTGAAATATATTATTTAAGATAGCGAATTAAAAAGCAATGTCTTCAACAAATTGAATTTACTATTCTCACTTCCATCACTGCAGTGCCTTTGGTACTTCAACCATCGCAAATAAATTTGCCTAACTGTCTAAATGCATACAACTCTTTTTTGGTGTCTTACGTTTCAGAAAGGTGTTAGTCTCCTAACCTCAGTTAAGCAAAAGAAGAAAAAACTGAAACGATCTACATAGTATCCACATTGCAGCTATTACGTTAAGGGCATCATGTAAACAGCATACCCACTGTTACATTTATATGTGCCACCTACCAGATTGTTTTATTCTTGCCAAATTATTATATTACATCCCGACAGGCCCTACTTGTCCTATGAAGTATAACTATTGTCTTCCCTTAAATACATCAATAAATGAATGAATAAATATTTCTATAGAGTCCAGGAGTTAATATTCAGATAACTCCCTTTCTTAAGAGAAATTGCAGTGGCTAGTCATAAAAAAGTCGTATTTTATGAATAATTTGGCCGTAATACACTTTCCCTGTGCATTTTATAAGCACCATCCTTTGATATTTTAAGTTACCATGACATTTCGACACGCGAAGTCCGACTGTCAATTTCTAATTGAGTCACAAGTCACAACTCGCACTTCAGAGTTTGTAAGTCTGATGTGATAATTCGTCTACGGTTTAAGAATCAGTACATGCTTACAAGTCTTTATTTAACCTGCTGCGAAGTTGATACCTTATTCCATTATTCAAGAACAATTTGTCACTATTCACTGTTAAACAATGGCGGCTAATCAGCAAACTATCTATTAATCAGATGATTGAAACCTTCTTAATAATGGAGTTCGTATTTGCATTCTATAATATGCTTTGATTAAAAGTCGAAGGTACAGACAAGATTTCCAAATGATGCTTTGAACAATCTTTGTTACAATAATCTGGTAAAATACTTTAATTTGCGATGAGAACTCAAAAAAAGGTAATGAAAAGCTTTTTATAAAACATGAAAGCAATTTTCTTTTCCACCTTTTAATAATGCAACAAAAAGATATTATCCGTTTGATAAATTTTCCAAGTAAAATAAATTAGCTCCTATTTATTGGTAGGAATGACGCAAGTTGTCTGGTTGGGTTTGAGATACATGCCTTAAAAGGCGTATTGAAATAAAACTAGAAAAGTAAATACCCGGTACGACATTAGTATCTGTATTTCAGTCATAATCAATTCGCCAACATTATATAATAACCAATAACAAATTAAGTACTAATACAAGAAGCTATAATAACTTAAAGCAAAAAGATTATTCCTTACATAAAACGTTCTTTTAAACATAAAAGTTTATTTATGACCTCAACCCCATCGAATATATTATATATTGGTATGGGATAAAAAGTCTGCTTCTCAGTTTATTTATTTTATTCTCTTATCTGTATCTTCGCCTCTTATATAATGGCAAGCAAAACAAGAACTTCATTTTTAATAGACTTCCAGGAAGTTAAGCAAAACTTACCGTTCCCTTTTAACCATTAAAATGCATGAATGATACAGTTAGTATCATTTGCAAATTCATACTTCAGTGCAAAATTTTACGAAAAAGAGTGTGCTATCTCAATAACACCCACGATTTAAAAATGTCTATCTTATATTCAATCCAGTTTTGACGTAATTGTACCATGCAAAAAAACAGTGAAATATTATATTTCGACGCCATTTATATCACAGATTAGAAGGCTCATTTTATCAGTTAGAATTCAAAAAGTAGCTTAATTTTCCACTTCATTATTTGATGAATAACAAAATTTGCTTTGTAAAATATAAATGTAGAATAATATTATTATGACTAGACTTAAAACTAGTAGAAAAATAAGAATTCGTTTTAGCATTATAAATGTGTTCAAGTCAGTACTCAGTACAATCGGATTAAATGAAACATAAGTTTAATTTGGAGATTCAGACGAGCAAGAGCATTTACTATTTGAGATAGTCTACTTTTCCTCGATGTGATTGTAAAGCATGAAAAGCGGAGATCAAAAGTACTACTACTGTAATAATAAGTCTCATGGATGAATAAGGTCTATCAGTAACATCGCTCTTTGCACAATAAGTTTTAAGTCTAACCTTTAAAATCTGGAACGAGCACATCAAAGTCTCATCGACGCTCATCATCGCGCCAGCGTTGTCGAATTCGCCACAGTAGTTGGGAGCTGAAAAGAGTGTAACCAGCTGGCGCTTAGCAAAGAACTCGTAACCATCTTCCACAACCTGAAAGGAAAACAATGTTAAGTAAATGAATCCTTTGATCATTGAGATCCAATCTCCAAATTATTCTTTACAAGGTAATGAGCTTGTACCTGATGAGCCCTGCAAATAAGATCGAAATCATGTTTGTGAAGGAATTTGGCGACCACCTCAGCTCCAAACGTGAAACTAACACCACGATCGTTTTCTCCCCAACCCATTGTATCTTTGTCAGGATCAGACCTATAATCAATGAAATGCCACATCAAAATACAACACAGTCACACAGTAAAAGGCACAAACTTCTAAAAACCACTGCTACAAAAGCTAAACAAAATATACCCTATCAAATTCTCCAGATTACTTTAAAGATATTAACTATTTTCATAAGACTTTCAATTTCTATCAAGCCACATGAAGAAAATGATCTTCGTTTATAATTTTTTTATTAAGACTCTTAAATAAACGCATTAAATTATTCCAATAAAGGTCTAGCGTCATGATTCAATGAGTGTAGCTCTAAAACAGAAGTTCCTTCTGAAAGAGTAACAGAAAAATTACGTACCACAAAAGGTCACACAGCAATCCTTGATCAGGAACATCAGTGGGGCGCATAATACGGCGAATTTGTTCCATAGATTGCAGATCTGGGCTCAACCCACCGTGACAACAAAATATTTTCTCGTCAACAATGGCCGCTACAGGAAGGCAATTGAAACAATCCGTAAAAGTCTTCCACAGTTTAATGTTGTAACGACGCTTGCCTATATTTAACCATCAAAAGATATTGTTCAGTATGAATATAAATAATAATTATACTAATGGTTTAGTTAGTGATGAAATATTATTTACGATTATCTAAAGGAAATCTTACATTCGTCGTAAAAGCCATAGATCCGATTAATACTTGCGCACTCGTGGTTTCCTCGGAGAAGGAAAAAGTTTTCCGGATACTTGATCTTATACGCCAATAACAGACAAATGGTCTCCAAAGACTGCTTACCACGGTCAACATAGTCTCCCAAAAAGAGATAGTTCGATTCTGGAGGAAATCCTCCATATTCAAATAATCGCAGTAAGTCATAGTATTGACCATGTATGTCCCCTAAGAGTTCAAAAGACCTTTCCATATAGTAATGCTCCCATCCTTTAGTTTTAATATTTTAACAACTTAGTAGTTATACTTACCGCATATTTTCAACGGAGCTTCCAGTTCCAGTAAAATGGGTTGTGACAGAAAAATTTCTCGACATTTCAAGCAAAGGTTTCGAATTTCAGTCTCAGTCAACTGGACGTTTTTCCCAGGGCGAGACCCCCGTACTAGAATAATTATTCAAAGAAACATTACAAATTAGCCGAATGGTCTTTTAATGATTTGTCTTTAGTTACAATTTAAACGAAACTGATCACATCCTTATCCTCCTTAGTTGGCAAGTTGGCATAGTTTATTCAACAACTTTAAAAATAAGGTTTCTCAAATTTCTAATAAAATATTTACAATATTTACGACATTTTAAGTTTTAAAATATATTCTATTAAATCAAATGATTTTGTTTGATGAACGAGAAAACAATTTGATATGCCGACTGAGTCCATTATTGGGAACCAAATGAACCAACTAACTGCACTTGTTCATAAAAAAGCATGATAAAGAAATAGTAGTGGCCGGGATTATTATTATGGGACCTTTGGGTGGAGCTTGAAAATACATTTCTTTTGTGCATTAAAACAATTTCATTGCCTCTAAACAATGGAGGAAAAAAATGAGCGCCGAAAAATAACAAACAAAAAAAATCCCAATTCCATTATTTAAAATGCATAAATGATAATGAGTAAAAAAGTACGTTGCAAACTGGCAGCTAGCAACTACCTAGTCATTAATGGGGAAATGAATTAATTTCTGTTTATTGTGAGCTATAAATGCCTAACCTTCAAAAAAAGTTTAAACAAACAATAATGACAGGCAAGCGCAAAGTCACATGTACATATTAGTCATCTATTAGACGAAGAAAGCGTAATTAGGCAATGAATATGGAGCATAAAAGCATAAAATATATTTAATATATTTATGGGTGGCTGAGGTAGACGAGGACGGGAGTGAGTGAGTCAGGGTCCGAGTGAAAAAATTCAATGCCAAATGAAGATTGTAATGCTGAATGCTCCGTGTAGCCGACAACGCACAACAGAAGAGGAGGATAAGGCAAGAATAAATAAAATATAAATCAGAAAATTACCTTCGAGCAGCCGAGCAATTATGTTATCAATATTTAACTTATCGGGTTCAGCCATGTCACCAGCGTTAGCAGTAACTGAAATAGAAAATTTCAGGAGTGTCCGTTGACAGCTAAATGACAATAAAAGGAGAATTCGACAAAAAATAGGAGAGTGAGTGTTGTAGATACTTGTCCGTAAAGACAATCGGAGCAGAAAACGCCAACCTACTCAACAGCCGAGTGGTGGAAATGAAAATGGCCGAATGAAGAAATGGCAAGCAAGCAAGCAATGGCTGGCTAGCACCCAGGCAGGCCCAGACACACACCAGAAGAAACCAAAGCCACAACTCCTAACTCCACTCCTATCTCGTCCACATACAACACACACACTTCCAACACGAATACGACTACTGACAGCCACTGCGACTGAACTAGGGGTAGTAGTACATATCCGAACGCCGAATGGTATATATCCG
>JABASI010003436.1:0-16545 GCA_019776505.1 Tomocerus nigrus
ATTTTTGCGAATCGCGGAATTTTCGTATAGACAATTTCGTATATGGGGGGTTGGAATGATCGTATCTGGGTGTGGAACGATCGTATATCCAAATGGAATTATCGTATCTGGGTTTTAAACTGAAATATCGTGAACCTAACCTAACCTAACCTAAACTAACCAAACCTAATATCACATACCTACATAACATAACTAATACCTACATAATATCATGCACTTTTTGTATAACTTTAAATATACAGGTCCAATAAAATACATGATCTTTTAGTGCATATTACTCAGATACGATAATTCCATCCCCCCATATACGAAATTGTCTATACGAAAATTCCGGATACAGATTTTTGCAGTTTTCGATTTTGTTCTCAGTAAACTTAAAGGAAACCTTAACTTTTTATGCATCAATGTTTAAGTTAGGAATAGTTAGGATCTTCGCTTTCCAATGACAACAAACACTTTGTTCTATCTAGTCTGGTTCAGAAGTTATTAGGCCTTAAATGTATCTACAAACTTATAAATATCCCTGTACACAAGAACGAAAGAAAAGCATACAAAAAAGGGGGAAAGCATGTAAATGGAAATATACATCACTGGTATAAGCATGCGAGGTGTTTGTTGTTTCTGCTGTGTGAGCCACGCTAATAAAACTGCTGGATGTATTACTTATGTTGTGTAAAACGTACAGCACGTATACTTTATGGATAGTACTCGTACGGAATATGCACAGTTTGCAGAAACCAACATGCAAATAAAAAAGCAGTAAATAGTGACAGGGATATTTGGGCAGGCTGGAGCTACTGTCGACACTCTATTTGTGAACTTATTTGCAGGCAAGTATTATTGGCATTACACACATCACTATTTAGTGGGTGGGTGAATAGTAGAGAAACTGAGCTTATAAATTACAGCACTCAAAGGATGGGTTACCCAAGCAAACTAACCAGAGGCGGACTGGAATGCCAAACGCGCACACTTTTTATGTACAAAGTGTGGCTGGTATGTCAATAATGCTGTTTGCTATTCTTCGCGTGGCTCCAAGGTGGAAAACTGGTAAAAACGTCTATCATCCTCTTCGAAATACTCCAACAACTACTTCCAGCAGCCACCAAACAAGGAGAAATAAAAATGAGCCATGCCCAAAAACAGAGAGGGAAAAGGAGATAGAACGCTGGATTGGATTCTGGAACACTTTTTACTTGGAGAAGAAAAGGGAAAGCATGCATCCTAGCGTTTCATCAACGGTGGCCAAGGTGTAGTCACACACCCAAAGGATATGTATACTTCTACGTGTGTACATTTGCTAAGCGACTGCATGTAGACTGTAAGTAAATAGCTTACGAGGAAAATTGTGAACACCAGCACGGTAGGTTGAATTTTCAGCTGATACTAATACTAATGTGGGAATACCAACAGATTGCTTCAAAAAGGACGTCTATATACATAATGATCATACATAATATTGTATCCATTCAGGCCAATTGAAGTGTAAAGAGTGCATACAAAAATAGAAGTGATGAACAAGCACCCGAAAACTAGAGAGGTCATTACAACCCACATGGCCAAAACTTTTATGTTGGTCCTTCGGTACATATGTCACAAAAAAAAAAAATACAATTTATATGCAACTGCAATAAGATATCATCTTTACAATTATAACAAACCTAATAATAACACCTGATTGCGTAATATCCACCGAATGTTACATTATTAGTATAATTATTAACGTTCAATTTCATTACTTTTATATTTGTCTAAGATGTAATTGCTAGTATACTGTGTCTCTGGCAATTGTCAAAATAATGACAACAGTGGTGAAATGTCTTCGTCTAAGTATAGTATTTTATTTATAGGATATTCTACACTAGATAGATCTCTAACTTGGTAGCACGACTTTATCTCTCGCCCGTCTACCCCTCCGCGACAATATTCTCAGCGCAAGTTATACCTCTCGTTCCGTGTTGCCCATTTACCTATCAGGTGTGGGCCAGCTAAGCAAGTGCTGTTTGGTTATTGTCATTTTACTTTGCAATAAAATTGTACTCTTGCCACACTCCTAGAAGTTTATAATATTATTATTATGAAGCCCATACTACTCATAGTAAACAGGACTTACAATTCTAATACTATTCTAGATTTGAATCCTTATTGCTAAAACAGTGAAAGTTACAAAGGCACAAACGCATATGTATACTATTTTGTACTTTCACCTCCATCGCCACCCACACAATAATACAGGGTCCAACAAAGGTAACTTATCATTGACTTTCTCCATGTCATAGAGCGTGTCTCTTTACACTTCTAAACTCCATACGTCACTGCTGAGCTAGTATGATGCTATAAATTATTATAATCCATTCTTCATTCTGTTCGTGGTTGTGCCATCATGAGGCTTTCAATGACAAGATCGAGATAGCTAGATTGTGTTGGCAGATGCCTCAAGGAAAGGTTGCTGAAGAATTTTGACGAAGACACGAGGGTAAAAATATAGCTGGAGTAACAGTGTACGCCGGCTCTAATAAAACAGATTCAGTTACAATTTAAAAAAGTAGATCTAAGACACTACACAACACTCCGTAACACGACAAGTGCTGAGAAAATTTTCTTTGTGACATATGTCCCCCATCCCCACAAACTAACTATCTAACTTGGTTCTTTCTTCAACTGGAAGCATGACACAATGACAAACATAAGAATACATTATAATTAATACCATCAAATAAGCTCTGCGAATGTGAAAGTTTAATATGGAGTTTAGTAGTGAAAAGAGAAATTCCCTTAAAATGGAGAAAGATGATAATTATCGGCGTACCCTGTACAATACATACGTTGGAATTTTTCTATAATTTGATACTTTCGTTGGATATTTTGTTAGTAGTTTTGTATCACATACTATACGTTGAGATATAGTACTGCCTTGCCTTGCTATTTGGTAGCAACGTATGCATTATAGTTATTGAATAAGTGCTATTATATTATGTGTACTAAAATCGAGTATCGTTAAGTAACTGAGTAAAGTGTAGTAGTGTTTATACTGGCTACTATGGTTAGTAAGTCGTATGTCTTCGGTGTAGTTCACTTGTAAAAGTTAGATTAACTTGTTGCTTTTTACAACTGAGACGTGATAGTGAGTAATTCACCTTGCTCTTAAAGGAGTTAATGTAATCTTCCTCCTACAGGCATCTGCTCCCCCTTCCCTCCTTTATGGCATGCTACGTTTACGGTTTTTTGTATACAAATTTCCATTCCTATTGTTAAATATCTCTAGGAACTACTTGGTTTTCATCCAAAGGCATTTCCTTCGCCCATGCTCCTCCATGTACATCACACTCACACGTCCAGAATACATTTTTACTACATTTTTATATGTATACTAGGGACAACCGGAGAGTTTATAGAGATATAGACATAGAGAAAGCATTATTGCATTCAGCTTTATCTAAACAACATACATATATTACACAATCGCTGAACTCCTCTGAATTCTCTCGTGACATTTAAAATTTTCAGCAACCGTAATAAACGAGACAGTCTCGTCTCAGGGGAAGAATGGCGAGAGACAGGCCAAATATAATTTAATGTTGTTCCGTTAGTTTCCGTCATCTTGTCAACAACAGTTCCATTCCGTGAGCCTTTAAATGAAAAGCACAGCCAGCATAGCAAGGTAAGTTTCCATATGAAACTAATTTGAAAGGTACCTAGCTGCGAAGGCAGAGCTACCACAAGTTATACCTATCTATGCAATGCACCATATTATCTACTGTATTTTAAGAAAACACGGACAGTTCGAGTCTGCGACTGCTACTTTTACATTTGCTGTGATGCTTTGTTGGAATTGAAAGGATGGAGAAACAGATACAACAGAGTAATAATATTCATCGAATACCTCCAGGTCCAGCACATCGTTTGATGGTAATGTAGTACCTACTCAACTAAAATCAATTTACTTGCAATCCAACACTAAGAAATAATTAGATTTACATTTTGTGTGCCTAAAGAGAACTGTTGTATTCTGTATTGTTACTTGCTAATTTTTGCCTTCATCTCTCCAAAAGTCACAACAGAAGTAAGAATTAAGGTACTGTGATAAGCAGTAGTGATCCGACAACTGGCACCATGGCAGGCAGAATTCTCAGTGCACAATGCACCCGAATGTCTTATCTTTTGGACCCAAATCCCACAAATCAGTACACTTCATTGCTTACTTTTTCATGATGCACAGCACAGCGTCACACTCCATATATTATTACCAGATTATGGAAACTGTACATAGTCTATTGCACGTGCACGGCCTACTAGCAATAAAAATTTGTGTGATTTGGGTACAAAAGATAAGACATTTGGGTGCATTGTGTACTGAGAATTCTGCCTGCCATGGTGCCAGTTGTCGGATCACTACTGCTTATCACAGTAACCTTCAATTCCAAGTATACCAAACGATCTTTACTTTGAATAATCACATAAAAATAACAACGATAAAAATAAAATTTATTAAGTCTAACTTTTAAAAACGAAACATCTCAAATTAAGACTGCAATAATATTAATTTCGTTCCTACTTCCATACACAAGTTACTCAACTTCATATTTTTAAAGATTTCGACGTTCACTATGTAAAAATAGCTTTCATAAACCTCCGTAAAAGTGCTTTACGGAGCTAGCATAATAATATTATACGGGAAGAGGAATTGCTACATGCTAGGTTTCCGTTCATACTGTACTATATACTAACTGCGCCCTGCGCCTAACAAAATACGAGTAGTTTGGCAAAAACATAAGAGTCAATGGTCAAATATTTTAAAATACTTATAAAATTGCCCACCTTGTAACCAATGTCTTAAAACGAAAACGAAGAAACCACGGATCTACTAAACTTTAATCTTCAATATTAAATAATAACATTATAAAAATGCTGATTGCCGTGATTAGTAAACTTATAAGTGGTTAGATTAAATAAAAGTCAATTTCAAAGTTGATAAAATGGTTTAGGATTTATGTCAGTATAATGTAGGTATCTAAATAAAATAATATGAAAATAGTGGGCCAGTTATTACTACAAATATATTGATTATAGTTTCTGTGTTTGACTATACACCTATATGCATGGATATAGTATAGCATGGCTTTCATACTTCTTCTGCCCAACTAAATAAACCAGAAACCAGATACGCTTCAATGTTGCTCAGATAAGCAGAAATGAAGTAAAAGTTCGCTAGTTAATTCCTCCGGCCCTCCAGCCCTCCAGTGCCCATTAAAGAACCAGTAAGTCCACTATTTCTGTTTCGGAGTAGCCAAAAGATACCAAATGATCAAATAAGAGAGAGAGACGAAGTAAAAAGAAACTCACTACAGAAATAGAAGTCTACCTTCATGTAACCCTGTAATTTAAGTACAGTGATATATAAGTAGTAGTATATACTTTCTTCTATTTCTATACACTCACTATAGAGTTTCCCTTTCACTCTTTTCCCTCTCCATTATGTAATTGGAAAAGTTTTGAACTGTAAAGCACAACACACTAATCGAACTACTTGGGCAGTTAGAAACTTTAGTAGAAGCTTATGGCATCGTTCCGTAATTGCTCTTATGCTTATATTAAACAGTCAAATATACAACAAGATAATAATAATATTCTAACAAGAATGACATTATCATTATCGCAGACAGACTGAAGGCAAAATACGCCTTTTATGTCTGTTTACTATTGTTTCAAGCTGTTTTCATCACTGTGTGATGCAATTAGTTATAATAGGATGTATCGACACAATTAAGTTTACGTGATTGTTATCTACATAAGTATGTTACTGTTTTTGTAGTAGCCTATTCCCTAGCTCTTCTCCTTTGTGATTTTATCGATTATTTTCGACCAAATTAAATTATGCTCATTATCATCTAGTATATTGACTACACTTTTATAATAATGTGGCACGCCTACAACTATAAATAGAGAGACACTTTACACAACTAACAATAATAATGCTGTAAATCTCAAATTAATTTCACAGCATTATTGACTCGTCGCGTCAATTAAATCCCTGATTCCTGAGTAAATAATTCCATTAAAAAACAGTTTTTCGAGCTTTTAAGAAAAATCCTTATGAAACGGTAAACGCCATTTCTAAGACACTGCATTAGCAACATAAACTGGCACTGGTACCCCCAAAACCCCTGGGAATATGGATCCATTATGATTGTAATGCCAAATCATAGGTAACATTATAAGAAACTTAATTTCGCACTAATGAGAAAACGTTCCTAAAGTTTTAACTTAAGGAATTGCTGTTCTCCAAAACGGATGGTGTCATACAAACTCCATAATTATACTGAATTCAAGCTGTCTTTGCTCATTATTATTTTTCAAGAGCCATTGCCATTATTTAAGTGGCTAAGGTAAGGCGCTGCTTTATCAAGATGGATCATTGGATTAGAGAGAGACAAATAACTCCTAATTTTATGTTTTTGCAATGTTCGTTATTATTTCACCTTGAAGACAATTTTTAAATTTTTAAATGGGGGTATAATATTTCCCATGAAGAGAAAGCAGATGTACAGCAAGAGAATTTGTAAGGAAGACTCTATTTTGAGGGGTGATGTGATGTGAATATGTGATGCGATGATGAGATAGATTCATCAGTTTATATGTCCATACTTGCAAAATACAATATTGCAATTTTACAGTTTTAGTTGTGCTTCATGCGACCATAGTTAAACAAATTACATAGTAAAGAAGAAGAGAAAATTTATTTGTATCAGCACGTGGAGTACGGTGTAAGTTGATGAAAGTTGAATCTAATCTGCCCACTAAACATGGAAAGAATTACTGTTTTTCTCGTGCGGATAACTTGCGCTCTATTATATACAGTAGGTTTTAGTGGATCGGTAGTAGTACCCTGTTATCCAATAACACAGCTCAAACGTGCACTATTTTCTGAGTCTGGAAAAGAGCCAAAAGTTTTGTTGTCTTGTTAAACAATAGTAAGAGTATTTGGTGATGTAAGTATGTAACTCCTGGCTATGATGCTTCTTTTCTTCATGAAGTTTCTAAAACTAATGTCTATAGAGTAGAGCTATAAAGGTAGCTACCACAATGCAAGTCAATTCCTGTGCTGTGAAGTTGCTAACAGGAAGAAATGTGAGAAACGAAGACTAAGATAAAGTCTTAGTTTTGCATTGGAAACTTTTCTGTGAAATATAGCTCATCTAATAATCTTTTGCCATAAATATTCTGGGAAAGTATAAGTGTGTGTATGTCTTTGGTTGGATGTTGAGTTAGAATCTGCTGAAACATTTTCTACTTTCAAGTTACAATCAGAGCTACTTAAATCTAAGCAGAAATCCAAGAAATGGTTGTTTGTGTGGATTAAGGAGATGAATGTTTTATTTATTTATAGTTTTTATTGTCTTTTGTTAATGAGGTAGAAAAGTATGGAGCCAGTGTAATAGTAATGGTGAAGTAGTAGTTGATTTTAGTAGTAGAGATAGTCAGTGTCTTTAATGAAGCAGATGTAAAAAGTTTTCTTTTTACTTTGGCACACCGAATACTTGAGTTAGATTACTTTGCATAGAGTTTTCTATGGCTGACTCTCTCCGTATGACTAATATTTGCGTAGATAGAGGAGAAAGTTAAGTAAATAGATGGGACAAGACAAAATATTCGGCTAGGAGGAGAAAGAGAGGCGTTATGTACACAGTAGTCGCACGTAACGTACATCCTACACACAATACACAGTACACAGCATATAGAACATCAAAGTAAATAGAGGATTGGAATTGAATAGCTCATAGATGCATAGATACTTTCATAGCTAGCATACGTGTATACATTACACACAGAGTGGCATAAAGTTCTACTTTCTCCACTGTTGAATGGCTCGTAGAAAGATGAAGTACGTAAATAAAGTTAGGACTCTGGATTAAGTAGAATAAAGAAGGATGATGACTTCCCAGGGTGCCATCAACTATAACACACTCACCGTACTAGAATAATGTTGGCAGCAGCCCCCACTTTCCCGACACATATCCTCCTCTCAAAACTATACTCTCATTATTAAATAGACAAATCGTAGTGATGATAAACTTAAGTATAATAATGTAACTTTTAGCAAGGAGTTATTGTGTTATAAGTAAACTCAGAGTACTTTCTCCTTCCTACCCGTTTATATAATATCGAATATATAAATAGGAGAGGAAGCCAAACCACACCATATACTCGTCTTGAATTTGGATTGGACATGCGGTTTAGCTAACTTTACGACGGGAATTAGTTACTATTGCTATTAGTAAGCGGAGAAAGTAAGAACCAATATAATTTTATCCTCTTCTAGTAACTCTATTACATTACACTCGACTGAAACTGTATAGCCTCGATAATAAATACGCCGAGTCATCAACATCAACTCTATGCTCTAGTTGAATGAACGTGACGTAATTCATATAGAATCCATCTACGACGGAGAGAGAGGAGACCAAGGCAGGATAAACCAATGTAAACCAAACCGCGATGCTCATCTCCATGTCTGTTCATCCAATTAAGTAGACTCCAGCCAACTAAAGTCAATTTCTATTTTACATATTATCTTCACTCCGAGCTAATAAATATTTCTTCCACCCACCAACCTACATTCTTATTCACCCGTCTCTTGCCTTCTATCCTCCTAACGATTACATTGTCCTCAGGCGACACTCTGAAAACCCCGGTCCAGTCAACATTCATTTACTCCCAAATAATATACACTTCACTCTCTATCGAGAACTTTCTGTTCGCTTTTAGTTTCAACAAGTAGGTGGTAGGTAGGTATATTACATTTATTTGTTATCATTATTACATTACAATTTCACCAACTTCACTAATCAACCAACTCGGCAATTTTGGATTTAATTGAACGTAGCCCAGTAGTGGCAATAGTAATAGCAAATACCAAAGCATAATATTAAAAATATTTTGTGAACAAACCTTTCTCTAAGGGCATATGAAACTCCTACGGCTTCGACACAATTTCTCATCTAATTCCATTCGCTTTTCAGTAATTGCCAATATTATTAGAACTTCCTACATAGAAATAAACTCTGTAGTTGATGAAAATTATTGGGAGATAATATACGGATCGGATGTCGAGCTGACGGGTATTTGCAGATAATAAACCATCACCCACAGACCTTTTCATGACCTCGTTTTCGTATGATTCATTTGCCAATATTTTTATGTTGATATTAATTTTGTCACGGTGGAAGTGCAAGTAGCTCAAGGAAATTTAATATTCAAGAAAAAGTGTGGGTTAATATAATGAAGAAAAAAGAACAGTTTTTTTCTCTCGATAATCTCTACGATTTGTAATTAGTAACTTGATGAAGTAAATGTCATCTAATATCTGAAAATGTCAAATATCTTATGTTACACTTATTCATCACAAATCTCATCTCTTGGAAGAATTCCTAGAAGAAATGTATTCCTTTCTACGCAATTCAAATATTAGATGCCTATTGCCTGCTTAATATTGGAATGAATCAAATAAATTATCATCTTATTAGATATTAGGTACATACATGTACTGTACATATGAGGGAAACCTACAAAACCTTTTCAGGAAATTAAGTACCTTAGGAACTTGAAGCATTTCGTTTGTGAGCTTAATGGGAGGATCATGAAAAATAACCTTCACTTTGCTCCACTTTCTCAAGAAGGTATCCTTACAATTTTCCTGACATCGCCATTTAAAGTAGTGGCATTGTGTTTGAGTATTGACAAAAAGTAAAAGACGATTTGCAATGACGTAAACGCAAAGAGAGCTTAGAAAGGAGGGCATAGAAAAAGAGAGCACTAAACCAAGCAACCAAAGTGCAAGCAGGAAGAACAGACGCAGGAAACTCCATTTAAGTATCAACAAATACTTCACCTACCATTGGAGAACTTCATGGGAATGAACGAGGAGCAAGTACAAACATACATGCCTGCCTACCTACCTACCTACTCCACAAATCCTACAAACTTAAACCCGTTGTAAAACCAACTAAACACATTTTAAGTAATCAATAACCATTTAACTAGCCCTGTGCACTTATCTAATCCTCAAGTTAAGTGGTGTCTTCGGCTTCCATTTAAAAACTACACAAGAATACATCTGCTATTATTCACCAACTGAAAATATTTCAAAAATGCTAGCATCCATGAATTCATTGTACGAGAACCACTGAAATAAACCTTCACATTTTAACACTCTCACATATGCATATGGTGGCTTCATACCGTGTAATGCCAACAAAGGACTTTCGACATAAAAATTACATTTCTTCTTTTGATGCCTTGATAGTCCACCAAAAAATTCTCAAACTAATTATATCCAACGAAGAAACTACCTAAATTAGAGAAGACTTTAATGTGTGCTACATACTACAATAGAAATGACATGATTTTTGGCATTTATGCTATTAAGGTCAAGATGTGAAAATACGAAATGTCATTTCTCCAAACAGACCCATTAATGTTTCAGAGGAAGCAACCTTAAGATTTTAAAATATTAATTATTTTCATATATACGTATTTGGTGAACATCCTATTTATGTCTACTTTCTGTAGGCAGACAGACAGACAGACAGACAAAACTTTCCTATAAAGTAGTGTTCCACTGCTCAGCCCATTCACAAAAGTTAAAACAAAACAAAATACGTTCAAAGCAAAGTTGGGAAAGAAAGTGGAATTGCTAATATGAAGGTAAGCTCGCTCTTGATTAGGTTAATGCCGAAGGTGAAAGGAAAAGCGAATAGGAAGGGAGGAGATTTTATTTAGGTACAAATGTAAAACTCTGCATCCTGTACTGATTGGTTTTATTCCATTCCAATTTATTACCTAAAGTAACATTTGATTGCATTTAGACTTCTATTTAACCTGCTAGTCCCAGCAGCGTTCCTATTGACGTCAGCAATGGAACTCAGCGTATAAAAATGAAAATCAAAAGCGTACCTAGTATATAATAATATTACATTACATCCGTCATTCATCATATTTTGCGCAACCCAGCAGCGTTCCTATTGACGTCAGCAATGGAACTCAGCGTATAAAAATGAAAATCAAAAGCGTACCTAGTATATAATAATATTACATTACATCCGTCACTCATCATATTTTGCGCATTTGAGCTTAAAACTCAAATGTTACACTGAATAAATATATTTTCTATACAGAGGAGGACCTAGAAGATACATCCATCGTACTGAGATTGAGATGGAGATACCCAGATACCTAGAAATTATAATTATACACTCAAGATAAATACTACACTTTTTTCAATAATTATTTACGCAACAATTAGGAAAACACAATAACCTCTTCTTGTAAACTAGTATTCTAGGAAATGATGTGCACTGGAAGAGTAACAGTTGAATAATTGCTCCATTTCGAAGGTTTTTTGGTTACTGCGTTTAGAAAATACAAAAATTAAACTGAAATTGTGGCGGAAAAGATTGGAGCAATTAGGTAGATATTCGGTACTTGGAGGAGCGTTGTAAATATTTTGCTACTAAAATTAAAATGTATATGCAAGCATAGCTAGCAAAGCAAAGTTTGGAATGATGCTGAATTAGTTGGTTGTGAAGTAACATTATTAGGTACGTATGGTTTTAGATCTGGGTCTTGTGATTTTGAAGAAGGCTTACTAAGCCAGCGAACTGGACTGTATAGCTCTTCATGTAGTCAATCTAGCAGAGCGTATATGTATGATATGATTTTCTCAGCACTTGAGTTCACTTCCCGTGACACACAACGTAGGATACTTATGGATAATAAGCCATTTCCTTTGCTTTCTCCAACTCGTAGCATTTAATTTATTTATAATGAAAGTTGCTTACGCATGTACATCTTTACTAAATAACGGAATTACTGGAAATCCAGTTTCTACATCAGTGCTGTTGCATGCCACTTGTAGTCCTACTCTATGCACAAGGATTTTCCAAGAAGAAAATTTACATTTGCTCTACACTGGCAACTAACTCAAGTTAATCTTTTCATGTTGCTTCCTCTACAACCTAATTACTTAAGTTGTGCTACCCTACAATGTATAAAAGTATAGTATGTTGATTCTTCTATAATAATATTATATGTCTATTTCATACTACTACGAATATGTAGTAATACTATTTCGCTAAGTACTACTTGTGCAATGTAATTTAAACAGAAGATTCGCCACTCACTCTCTCAAGTGAAGCGAAATGAAGGAAAGTAGATTGGAGATAAAGCTCCGGCAGTCTATCCATATCCTTAAAATATTGTTAATATGATGAAGAGATTACTTTTTAAGGTTACTCTTTCCCCCTAAGTAGTTTTAAAAGTTTTCTTCCACAAGTAGCTGAGCAGAGTCTATAGGAAAGTCACTCATACAAGATTAGCTAAGAAAATAACTTCAGTCAGTCACTGTAACTAACTCGCACATGCACCTTGCCTCTAATGCAATTAAACACAAAAGCTTGAGCAAACACGGCCAATCTCATTACCTGATTAGCATCTTAAGATAATACCTGGCTAATTATTTATTACATAATTTACAACACATTCCCACTTCAAAATCAATTACTACACTTACGGATTAGTGAGGAATTAAGGGCAGGAAATGTTTCTATTTCACAAGTCACGCCACATAATGGTCAATTCCCCAAATCTTATTTCCCCATCAAATTATTACATTAACCTATGTGTTTGCGTTATCCTCCTTTTCTCGACAGCTCATTAAAAAGTCATTTTAGTATTCAGGAAGGAAAAGCACGACTCTCTCCCTCTCTGCAACAAGTCACAAGTGCTTTTTATTAGCCTCGTTATTAAAGTAACGGGTCATTAAAGCCACTTCTTAATGCTAATAACTCTTGTCAAATCACATTAAGGCTTCCTAACTTCTTCAAGATTTCTACCTAGCGTCGTAATCAACTCAATTTATGCATATTTAATAATCAGATCAGAGGAAAAGAGGATCTACTGCATTAACTACCTACTTAGTCGTAAACGATTGAATATGTATATGCCGATGATAAGCACTAGAAAACATCTTTTGACATCGTTACGTAAAACTTTAATAATTCTCAACAAGGTTCTTGACTTGACTCAACTTCAGTCAACATGCCCTTTCACTTTCAGCTACCTGTTATAACTTACTATCTACAGATTTCTTATTAGATTACATTTTACTATATACTTTCACTTTATACATTTTCATTTTATTTCATTCCATTTTCCTTCGGAAATTCATCGTGCCAAAGTGAAAAGGTCGACAATTCTTGACATTTGAATAACTCAATATTCTGTACCGCATTATTGAATCTGTCTCATCTGACAATTTCAGCTATGTCTTTAAACAGAAAATCCTTTCATTCTCCGCATTAATTTTTCAAAGCAACAACTAGCACAAGAAATCTTTATATTAATACTTGGAATACTCTATACAGCATCCATGTGACGTCTCCCTCGTTTAACTTCCGGAAAATTCTTTGAATTTATAATTAGCAGGATGTTGTTTCCAAATGTAATTTATTTTGAATTTACGCTAACTACCAGTTAATAATTTAAAAGTAATTGACTTACCGAACCAGCTCATCAAATCCATTGCCTCCTTTCCAGACAAGACCGACCTGATGGGATAGAATGGGCAAGTTGCACACGAAACAAATGGCTGTCATTGTCCTAAAAGAAATAAAGAAAATTTCGTTGCTTTATTTATAGATTATTCCTAATATTCCATTTAATATCTACAAAATCCATCTAATAGAAAATGCGGAAGAAAAAAATAGATGTGTCATGCATATATGTAATGTAGTTTTGTAATAAATATGATGAAATCATGATTGGACATAAGTCATGCTTTTCAAACG
This sequence comes from Tomocerus nigrus, assembly GCA_019776505.1. NCBI lineage: Eukaryota > Metazoa > Arthropoda > Collembola > Entomobryomorpha > Tomoceridae > Tomocerus > Tomocerus nigrus. Next base: position 13,845 of record JABASI010003436.1, read on the forward strand.
AAAGAGAATAGAGTGCTACTTTTTGTTGTGTATGGATAATTGCTTTGTGGCCTAGAAAGAAACATGTGGATTGAATAAAGAGTGATACCTGGGAAGTATGGTAATGAAATTGTCTATCCTTAATGGGAAACACAGTTGAAGAGACACTATATATATGTATGTGAGATTTTAGCAAGCAAATAATGGAAACATCAAAGAAATTTGCATTTCTACTACTGTTAGAGATTATAGAAAGATAGTAATGTGCAACAAGAGTTTAGCACATTGTATTTGAAATATACATCAAGTCTAGACTCTATATCTCCTCGACAGAATAAAAGCATTTCGTAATAACAACTCTTTGAATGAATATCGAGAAAGATGTAGCTTTTGAAGAGTAGTAAGTAGTAGCCAGAATATAACATAAAAAAGGGGCTTACATTTAGAAAAAAAAGTATTTGATGTAATGGCATAAAATAGAGAGAGAGAGAGAGAGATAGTATTTACGTATGAGTTATTGACACAGAGATTAGTCGCGTCTTATAAGAAAGTGGAAAGAAGTAAGTGTATTTTAGTCACAGTCACTTTCGCTTGACTGCTTTGATATAATCCAGTAACTGGAGTCCATGAAGGAAAGAAACGAGTATCACTTTCACAAACGAGTTTTTATGTACATACTCAAGTGATAGTCGCAGGGTATATTGACTACAGGTGTACAATAGCGTAGTAGTAGTATATCTTTTTGAAGTGATCTTTCATGCCGTAATGAAATGAACTATGCTTGGGGAGTTAGATAGTAGTACATAATAATATCTGTAACTGATATTCACAAGAATAAAATAGAAAGAGTTATAATACTAAATATCAATAACTGATATGTATCCCTGGAATATTTCTCTACAGCTCTATGTTTTATTCATAGCTAAATCATGTTCACACAATGTCCAGAGAGAGAATCTAATAAAGAAAAGTCAGTATACCTACTACAAGTAATAAAAAACCTGTGTATAGTTGTGACAAGTTTATTTATACTATTTATTATACGGAATATATGTCTGTGGGTAAATGTACTTGTAAAATGTGTCTGTAAATAGATGTAATATTATCTTATATATGGAAGCATGAGTTAAAGTTGAACTTGAAGCACTATGGACGTATTTACTTAAGATGTGTGTGTGTAGAGAGTAAGAGTATACTGTGTGGAATAGTAGCTGCTACAAGATGTATGAGTTTGTACGAAGACGGCAAAAGAATGAGTGAGTGAGTGAGTGAGTGATGCACTCGCCTCTTTTGCACAGACAGAAGAGCAAAAGATCCTAATGCTAAAAAGCTGGATGGAAGATGACGATCTTTGCCGAGGAGAGAGATTGAATGAAGCCAGAGAGAAAAGAGAATCTCTTCTCGTCGCTACAGATCAGATCAGAAAACTAGCTAGCTACGTATTTAACATGCACATTGTAGATTCTACTATTAGATACTAGGTATTTATTACACACATAGGAAGTATGTACGTACGTAGTAAGAGTGGTAACTGGAGCAAGCAGGGAGGGAGAAGATCAGGACTAGCGGGTACTCGTACTAGTAGCAGCAGCGTATTGCACAACTCAACAACAGACAGAGAGAGAGAGAGAGAAAAACAGAGGAGTTCAACGTCAGTTTTCACTCCTCTACTTACAGTCACTGCTCACTGTGCACATGCATTTCTCGATTTGCTACAAAACCTGTGTAAGTGGATGCGAGCCAGAAATTGCAAGCAAATCCAAGTCAAGGCAAAGGGAAAGAAAAAGATTCCATTGGATTCCACAGGGGCTATTCCCCAAACGGTCTCTCTCTCTCTCTCTCTTTCCTTTTCCATGGCTTTAGAGGGCTCTTTCCGCCTGGAACTGTTGCCTCCTCGCTCCAGAATCCAAACCTCATGGATTCCTTTGGTTTTCTTCACAGATGACTGAACTTTGTCGACTCTACATCCTACATGCTTCGTGGATGCCGCCACCGTGACTTGTCTTTCCTCTCCCGTTTTCCTATCTTTTCCACTTGTTATCCTAGCATATGCAACTTTAGACTTTTCTCTACGCACCAACTTCGCTCTTTTCTTTATACGAGCACAAGAACTCTAGCAACCTCCAATAAACTCCACACAACACTTCTTCACCATTCCATTGTGTACAGAAAATGCCGGCTCTCATTTTCTCTCTCTCTCTCTCTGTTTCTCGCTCGACCAAGGCTTATCTTACTTACTTCTTGTTTAATTTACTCTTTACTTCCCTTCCCCGCTACTTACTACCTTTGTTTTCCTTACTCCATGCCCTCCTATTTCAACAAATACTACCAAAGACAAATCCTCACCGTCTCTCTCTGTCGTATGTCCGAAGAAAGGATTCAAACACACTTGGAAAACTATACACATATAATTTCTATCATATCATAACTCAACAGAAACTTTAAAACATTTCCCCATTTCTTGATATTTTCTGTATGCATAGAGGCTACCCGTAAGTAGATAACTTTATTTTATAAAAAAATACACTGAAATGAAATCTCGGAAAGACTGCAGCTGCAGGTATGACAAAGAATACATAACAACTTCAACTTATTTTTTCCTCAGTAAAACGTGACTCGAATCAATGAAATACACCAGCAGAATGTCATTTTATTACTTTAAAAATGTCAATAAAATTCCAGACACTTTCACCAGTTTCACCTTTCATAAATGTGTCTACTT
>JABASI010003437.1:0-16544 GCA_019776505.1 Tomocerus nigrus
GACGGACGGACGGACGGACAGACAGACAGACAGACAGATACGGCGAAAGCATACAGAGCAACTGCGTTACTCTGAATAACGAATTATGACAGTAGGAAAAATATTTTTTCTCACATTTTTGCAGTTTATACGAGACACCTAAATTACGTAATATCTGCGCACATGTCAATTTTTGCTAGTATAATTCTTTGCATTTTTACTTGCCTGAATGACATATTCGTCCTAGATTTAATTTTGGATAGTCTTAAAGTCTGCATCTATTGCATGGAGGTCAAAGAAAGAATGGTATTTACTTTAAAATCATTGGAATATCTACAGTTTAGCTAACAAAATAAATGAATCAATCTCGTTCTAGTAATGGCATAGAACATTGCAAAAATTGTTAAGAAACGCTATTAATTAAGGGTAGGTACGAGGGATTCAGATTTTTGACTATATTCCATTACAAAATACTGAAAATGGAAATCTCGATGCATACTTTAAATTTTGCCCCTTGCCATCCATAGCACAATTTAATTTTTTTCAAATCATATTTTAGGGAAAAAGTTTCAGCACGCGGAATTTTGGAGCTACGGAGTCGTTGTAGGTCTACCTGGAAAACTTTAAAGTTTCTGGACAAAGTTAACCTTCTTTTTCTCACTTTGGTTTCTTATGTATTCGGGGATATGAAACTGTCCTTCACGTTTCTTTTGCTGCATATCCGAATAAGAAACCAAAGTGATAAAAGAAGGTTTTAACTTTGTTCAGAAACATTTTAGCTTTCCAGGAAGACCAACAACGACTTTGTAGCCCCAAAACTCTGGGCGCTGAAGCTTTTTTCCCACATATGATAGAGCAATTATAATAGTCGGAGCAAAGGTTACCCCCCACTTAATGATTGAATTAGTATTTATCTTGTCTAGTGAGAGTTGTTATTTAGTAATGCTAAATGAATATGCAGTAGTGCATAATAAGATTGTGCGTTTTTTGGTGGTGGTAAACAGAATAAAGTATTTAAGTAGCGCGTGAAGTCCATTAGAAGAGGCACCTTTAAATACGACTCACGTCCAACAACCATTTGCTATTCTGGCAACGACAGTAAAAATGAATCTCTCTCGCTTCACTGACCTGACCATATCCATAACATATCATAGATTCCTAGGAGGGATCTTGACTACTTTACTTACATTACGGAATACTCCTCCTCCCAAATCATATGTGTAGCTGCCGACATAGACACACTGTGGAAGAGCTCTGTCGACTACAGTTCCGTCCAACTTGGCTCTCGACTTAACTTCCTTTTTCATTTTGGCCAAACGTTATTCGGGAGAAAGTGAGAAATTTTACATCTCGTACATCAAACACATGTGCAATATTTAAACAAGTCTGTTCGGAACTCACTTTAGGAGGAAAGGAAAAGGGGATATGTACTTTCGGCTACCAGCTACAGAGTTACATGTTATGAATGACAAGGAGCAGGAATCTTCACAAAATACTTCATTTCCTATAAAATATTCTTCTCACTGAAAATTCAATAAAAGTTAGTCTCATTACTTAAATAGAGGTGCACTATATCATGACATCTTCTCTGAAATCCTGTGAAAATGATTAATTTTGCAAGGATTTACGAACAAAAATATTGTATACACGTGCCACCGAATTCTTTACTCGCATAAAAACTCTCTTTTGATAATTTAAGATATTATAATAGATAAAATCTCACTCCATCAAAATGTAGTATAGAATAATGAAATGATGATGTTGCAATCATCGTTGACAATTGCAAACAAAAAATATTGTCAAGATTTTATCTGAAAACGAAAGTATTTTGATTTCAGATTGAAAATTCAATAAAAGTTAAGAGTCTAACCGTGGGATCTTCGGAAATCCTGTGAAAGTTAATTTTTGAAGGATTTACGAAAAAAATATTTTGTATACACATGCCACCGAATTCTTTACTCGCTCAAAACTCTGTTTTGATGTATAACATATTAAAATAGATAAAACAGTCATCGCCTGCAGTAGAGTACCTTCCTAATAACATGATCTTGCAATTGTGTCGTTGACATATATGGCAAACAAAAGATACCGTGAAGATTTTATCTTAAAACAAAAGCAGTTTGATTTCAAATTGAAAATTCAATGAAAGTTATCTCATACTTAAATAGAGTTGCATTACATCATGGGATCTTTGGAAATCCTGTAAAAAAGGTTGATTTTTAAGGATTTACGAAAAAAATTGTATACACGTGCCACCGAATTCTTTACTAGCATAAAGACTCTCTTTTGATAATTTAAGATGTTATAGTAGATAAAATCTTGCTGTTCGGCAATGTGTCGTAGAATGATGAAATGATCTAGCAAATTTCGTTGACATAATATTGCAAACAAGAATACTACCAAGATTTTATCTGAAACAAAAGTATTTTTATTTCAAACTGAAAATTCAATAAAAGTTAGTGTTATTACATAAATAGAGCTGCTAAATAACTGTTCATGGGATGTTCTGAAATCCTGTGAAAATGATTAATTATTGGAGAAATTTTGCAAAAAATATTGCATACATGTGCCACCGAATTCTTTACTTAAAAATTCTCTTTTGATATTAATCTGCGTCCTCAGAAATGTATCGAGAAGGATAAATGATGTTGCATTGCAATTATCGTTGACATAATGATATAATATTGCAAACAAAAAATACTGTCAATATTTTATCTGAAAACAAAAGTATTTTGATCCATAAATAGCTTAGTTAGTGATTGTAAAGACATGATCGTATAATGAGGAGAGCCTTAAGATTTGAGCTAGCCACTCAAAGAGAAATGGTAACTCTATATATCTTTGTGTTATGAATGAAGATAGGAGGAAAAAAGGAAAATAAACCTCTAGGGTGTGATCTGATCTAGGAAGCTGAGTCGGTGATCTGAAGATGAGTTGAGTATCTTGCTACTCACTCACTCACTCAGTGTGGTTGCAAAGGCTCCAATTTATTTCTCATGCCTGAATTCGCAAATAAGAAGTTTCTTTAGAAAGTCTGCAGAGCTGTACGATTAAGCTTGGAATGGGAATTGAAGGAGTAGGGAGTAGGCTTGTTCCTATACTCTGAGATTAAAAAAGGAAACGGAGAGTCGAATGATGACAACAGAGGAAAGCTTAAAAAGAAAACTTGAAACTCGATGAGCTCTTCCATCCTTTTCCCTCTTTTCAGATGAAATGACTTGTGACGGGCTTATCGTTAGTTTTATTACTCTCTGCTAACGATAAGTACTATGTATTACTATGTTTTCATCATAATAATATCTACAGACTATATATTATAGCTCTCAATTTTCAAAGTTGAAAAAGCAGCAATAGATAATAGATACCTATAAATCATCTTTTTCAGTAATAAATAGCGATACTGATGCATAGGATGAAAAATTATAGCGACAGATAGTCTTGTGCTTAGCTATGGACTGTTTTCCTCATTTTATTTTGACTTACACATGGGCTATAATGAGAAATAAATTAATGTTTAGACTATTCATCCTTCTCACGAATGTTCCTCTCAAGAACTTTCCTATACTTAGGTATCTCTATCTATGTTGTTATTATTATTATAGTTGAGAAAATAAGTATTAATATTATGAAGCATATTACTAGATGAGTTTCAGACTTGTACATTTGAAAAATTTCATCATATTCTTATTCATGAAGCTAACCATATGCAATAGGGCTTTGAGTAATTTGTCCATCAAAGGAATTCATCAAGGAAATACAACTGAAAAGACTTTCTCCGAACGTATACTTTATTTTAGTTAAGTTTTTCTCCAGCTCACTACATTTTCCTACAAGTTGAAAGTTAAAATTTTTGCCTAGTCACTCATATTCTGAAGAATGTTTCGCTTAACGCGACCCATTCTAGTCGGATCGTCTTTTTCATCATCCTTTGAGAACAGAAATATAATATTACTTTCCCCATATGCAGTATGCAATAGTAACTAAGAAATATAGATGTAGTAGCTTCTAAGATATTCACAGATATACAATTTTGATATTTTCCGGGGGAAACACCAGTATGCAATGCACAGACAAGGATATTATACACATACCTTCACTTGTCTTGAGTGCCTAATATATTGCTCTTCATCCTTCATGAATACACATCCTGTGTTTGCATTTTCATATGCAAACTGGAATAAACTAAAATAAAGTAAACGTGATTGCAATTTAGTCTTCTTTCCTCAGAATATGAAATTGCGTTGTGTTTCCTTCAGGCCCCCAAGAGATTTTCAAATTTTTCACTTTACTCAAACATTGTTGTTATACTCAAGAGTATAGATCCTCATTTACATATTTTATTCTTTCTTACCATGATCATAATACAGATGAGCATTTTTTATTACACACATTTTAAATTACATTTCTTACTAGATTTGGTATAGTATACCATGTAATTTGTAACTGCGAATAAATATTCTTATACAAATAATATACTAATTTTCCTTCCATCAGAACAGTTAATTTTACATTTCATCTCAGTAGTAATAACAAAAAATGTACCGATTACCGATTAAGAAATGTTTTAACGAAAATTGCAGTAATAAAAAATAAATCTGACGAATATATGTAATGACTAATGACTACTCGGAAAATACAGTAGACTTTCATTTTCAACACTTCTATATACCATGTAATTTGTAACTTCTATTATCTATACACATATCCACATACTAATTTTGCTTGACATATGTAGACGAAATTGATCTTTTAAAAATTAGATTTTTCATGAGTAGGTAGTGAAATATAATTTTAAAGAAAAATGCCATTAATTAAAAATAATTCCGGTGAATATAATAAGCAACATTAATTACATCAGATTAATTTTTTTATATTTTGTATACGCTGAATTAGCTAGACGGAATTCTACCTAATTTTCAACGCTTCTGGTCAGCCTGTGGAATGTAAAATTGGCAAAATGAAATAAGTTGCTCGAAAAGTAAGTTAATGATAAGATGTAGTTGTGCATGAGAGGAAAAAAGTGGAGAAGGAAAAGGAAAAGTGACAGAATCACTTCCTTTGTTTGTATTTGGTACTTGAGAGAAGTTGTGTATTGTGGGAAGGCAGGCAGGCAGGCAGGGAGCGAGGCACTTCGTGTTACGTGCCGTTTGCAGAATGACAATGAACTATGGATGTGAAGTTGGTCGTTGGTGGCTAAGAAAAAGAAGATGGATGTGATGGGATGCAGAGTGAGTGAGGCTAAAGTGAAGTAGCCCAGTACACTAGTTCTGACTTAAGAGTTTGCTTTGCATTTCTTTTTTTTTTCCCGTTTGCCTTGAGCGGCTGGTAGTCCCTTGCGTCAGTTTTGGTTGACTCTCTCTCTCTCTCTTCTGGAAATCTTCGTGTCTTCTGTGTGTATCGCCACTACTTCAACTTTAGATAGATAGATATTTGGAGGAAGTTCGGATTTCTGTGAACAAATGAAATGAAATAGAATCAATGAAGCTTGTCAAATGCTACGACGGTCATACAATACACAAGAATTTGATTCACTTGCTACTTCCCATTGCCTTTGTACAATAGAGAAAAGATATTAGAAGCCTCACTTGACTTGCCCTACTCTACTCTCCAACTCTTTTGACTTTACCTTATTCTTAGACTCTTAACTTGACATTTCCTTTCGTTCCTCTCTGTTGATCTTTGGCTTCGTGTCTGCACAACTGGAGAATCAAACTGGACCGAAGATATTTTCGTTTCGAGAGCCTCGCCTCCTCTCCTCTATATAATATATCTTTTCGTTTCCCATTTCAAATCATTATGCTTTATAGAAGAAGATACTTTTTTTTCGAATCCCTTAAAGTTGAAGCATGATTCCTTTTCATCTGTATGTACTGATTACATTGTGATCTAATACGGCTGCAGTTGAGTTGAGTTATCTTTTTCTCCTGCTCCATCAATGATTTGTGGCCTATTTTTTCTGACCATTGCTCCTGTCAGTAGATTTTCTTATTCTTTCTCAACCTCGTAGATTTATCTACTTTTAACTCAATACTATTCCTTACTTTTTTCTAACAATAAAATTAGTATACAACGAACCGAGCAAATTATGACTCTGCTCACTAGCATTCAATTAAATACATTACTAGATATTATATCAGTTAAGACAATTTATTAGATTCTGCTGTCAAATTACTGGCCTTTGTAATGTCTAAAAATTCCGAAAATGCGAAATATAGAAACTTATGTGACAAGATATTTTAAAATTTCCGTTGTTTTGCTTTACTAGTAGTAGTTAGCTGTTTGTATGCCATGCTAAGTTATGCTAAATTTATGCAATTTAGGACGAGGAGGCATAATTCTGAGAATAAGTAAAATTGCAAATCTCTTGGTAGTTGACTGGGCTCTTATTATGCTTATTTTTAAGGAAAATTGTATGGCAGGAAGGAAAGACGCCTTGAAATGCTACGTAAAATAAATGTCTAGTATATTGAAGAGTCTTGTAAAGAGTTCTCTGCTTGTCTGTTCTGTGAGTCTGAAAATATGTGCGAAGGAAAAAGGTTGTGTCTATGCAATGTCGAGTCGATGTCACTCTTCGTTTACTTTGTTTCACGCAGTAGTGCTAGCTGCCTTGAAAATATTCTTTTTTCCCGGCAGAGATTACAAATGGAGCATAAGCTGGTTGTGCTAAAGGAAAAAGTCTCCTACATTAGAGAGTTTCCGTTTTGCAGCCACATTCACCCACGCCCATTCGTTTTCTTAAACTCAACTTCATTTACATTTCTAATTTTCTGAATTGCAAATCTGTTGCTAATGCTTATAGATACCTGGCTGGAAAATATTCTGTGAAAACATCTTATAGTACTTGATAGATATATGTATTTAGGTAGTATAGAGCTAGTATAAGGAGGAGGAGGATTACTATGCGTCAACTTTTCCTATTCACTTAAATTATTCTTTATAACATAATGTGGTTAAACTAATGTATAGAGTGCAGGTGCCTGCTCATTCTGTCACACAACTTCTAAAAGATTCATTTAGCCAGTCACATTAAACTTTTATTATATTATGCACTTTCTAATTTTGTATGAGCTGGATGTCGGAGTCGTTGTCGTTGGATGTGCCATGACAAGACATGAATGGAACAACATTTGCCAACTAAACTGTCAACAGTGCAAACTTGGAAATGAATTCTATACTAAATATTTAACTTATATCCGTGTAACTGTAACTATGCCGTGGTTAGTTAGGTTAGTGACACTACCTGTATTTATAACAGAAGTTTATATATATATCTATATAAGTAGTTATATTATTATATTATATATACAATCTATTTATTACGCGCCTAAAGAACTTACTATAGTTGTGGAAGGAAGCATTCAGAATTCAAATGGAAAACGGAGGAGGAAAGCCAAGCTAATCTTAACAGCTCCTACGGAAAGTTAAAACCGAGATAAGTTGTAGAATCAGCATAATACCGTTGGCAAATATTGCAAATTAAATTACGCTTAATTTGCACTTGACTTAGCCACTTGGAGAAATGTAAACTTGTTACAGAAGTCAAGTCTTTGCCGGGATCTCTTCTATTTCAAAGATAGTCGACTCGCTTTTACTTGCTCTACATTTCTTGTTCGTTATTGTCTCTTGATGTGGTTCCCTTTTCCTTTTCGGATTAGGTTACTACTACTACGTCCCCCGTTCTCGTTCTCCTCTCCTCCACTCCAACATGAATTTAAAATCTTACGTTCTAAAAAGCAGGCAGCCAGCATTTCCTTTTAGCTCTTTAGTTTTCCACCTGAAAATTGATGAACAACTAGCAGAAAACTTATTGCTACTTTACCCATCACATACAATATCCTATAGCATGAAAATGTCGTTATAAATCATAAACTCATGGATTCATAATATTCTCATCTCAACATACATAATACCTATCAGGGAAAACAAGTTAAAATGTCAGTTTCAATATTTTTTATGAACTTTATTATGAACTACAATATTTTCAGCAGATAATGGTATCTTCGTATTAAGTCAATTTAGTTATACAAGAGCTTTTTCGAAACTTCTTACACCCCAATTATTATACAATATATCATTATTACCTGAAATTCCTTGCAAATGGGAAAATAAATTGAAATTGAATATTTGACTTTTCTACGGCGTATCGAAAAATTGCACAATGGCAGATTATTCCGTGTATATACAAATAATAGATGAAGTGACCATCCAGGCAATTATTTAAGTCAGTTCGAAAAGGTAAAATGGTGCTGTAGCGACTGCGAAACCCGATTCTATAAACAAAAGCTAAGCAAATTGGAATGGCAAAAGAATCAGTATAAACTTGGTAAAAAGTACCTAGCATAGACTACGACAATACGCAATACGATTCTCGGATTATTTATTCAAATGTGCCCTTATGTATAAACCAAGTATAGTAAACTATAGAGAAGTGTTCTAATTTCAAATCTTAATGCGTATTGAGTAGGTACCTGCGTAAACCGAAAAATAATGGAGTCTCCATCTGAAATTATGAAAATGTATGAATTGATGGATTCTTTCAACTCTGATGAAGTTAGCAGGATAGAAGCCATTGATCTGTCAAATTATAAGAGAGAAGGAAAAAGAAGCTCAACTAGTGTACTGTTGGATGATGACAAACTTTTAGAAGATGAAGCAGGTAACATAGTTGAAAATGCTTAATTTTATTTAAAATTGAATTAATTCTTGATGAGAGATAGAAATAAATTCGTAATTTTGGAATGTCTTAAAGAATCAAAGGAACATTTGGTATCGTTGGAGGAAGAAGCGGATTCTGGTAAGTTTATGGAGCGTCATCCCCCAAGTGGGATCCCAGCCGATTACGAGAAGACAATGTGGTTTCACTCGGCAATTTACAAAGCCATTCGCTCCCTGTTCATTCTTTCAAAGTGGCCTTTAGTGCAGCGAGGAACGGTGCGTGGGTTTCTAGGGCTCTACTTGGAAAGATACAGACACCTCTCTAGTTTCCCTTTGATAATTTACCCGTTGAGTGATTTTTGTTGGTGTTGGACGGTAATTCTTATAGGAGTTTTGATGTGGACTCTTATGTACGAACCATTTCGGATTTCCTTCTTCAGTGACGAGTACAAGTCGAGTTCGGATGTTACCGTCAGTAGTGTAACGAGTCTCATCCTTCTGTTTGACATTTTCTTGACATTCATTACCGGATATGAAGGGAAGTCGAGCAACTTTGTTATCCTGGAGCCAACAGTTATTGCGAGAAAGTATATATTTTCCTGGTTTTTCTTCGATGTTTTCAGTCGACTCCCTCTGGACGTCATACTTTTTTACTACTATGAGTTTTCTGGGACAGAAGCTAATCTAACCTGGTTGCGAATATTAGGGATCATCAAAATAGTTCGCGTAGTGACGCTGAATTCGTTGCTGAACAAATTCCTTAAGTGGCTCCAATTAAAAGAGTTGACGATCCGAATGGGAAAGCTGTTCATAGTGTTTTTCCTAGTCATTCATTGGTTTGCCTGTTTTCATTGGCTCCTTCCTCATTTAGTCAACTCTCAATATGAACAACCGAAAAATGACAGCTGGGTTAGCCAATATTCCCTTTGGAATGAGACGAAAAGTTTTCAGTATTTGAGTTGCTTGCTTCGATCAGTGTCAACTACGTTCTTAGTGAGCCACGGTGATATTTCTTCAGGAGCAGTTGAAGAAATGTTTTGTACAATTATTAGTTCCATAGTTGGACTAACTTTGTATGGATTTGCCATCGTGTTATTTACAGTGTACGATAGTACTTTACACAGAGCTGAGCAAGTTTATAACAAGATGATGGTTTCGCTCGAAGAGTATTTTCGCTTTAGAAAAGTTCCGGAAAATCTTCGGGAAAGGATATACACCTACTATGATAGCAAGTTTTCGGGGCATTACTTTCCCGAGAGTCTTCTTCTCCAGACTTTATCGGATAATTTACGAACTGAAATCAAAGTATTTAATTGTCGTCACCTCGTCGACAAAGTACCCATGTTTGAAGATGTACCTGGGAATATTATTAAAGACATTATTAAGAGACTCGACTATGAAGTTTACGTTCCTGGAGATTTAGTCGTAACATACGGACGAGAGGGAAATTGCATGTATTTTGTGCAAGTAGGAGCCCTACAAGTTTTGACATCCACTGGGAAAATCGTCGGAGAGATTCAAGACGGGAATTTCTTCGGCGAGATTTCTCTAGTTACAGATGAGAGACGAATGGCGACTGTAGTGGCGAAAACTCGTTGTGAAACTTACCGGCTGAGTCGTGATGACTTTAGGAATTGTGTTCAAGGCTACCCCGAAGTTTACGAGAGGATTTTGAAAGTAGCCAGAGAGAGAGTTGGGATTGAGCATCATGCTGCGGCTATTAATAGGAATATTCATGGAGAGCAAAGTCCTCCACACTCTTTGGCACAGTTTCTCCAACTGCAACAAAACGAGACGCAAAAGGATAAGAAACTTTATGGAAATGAGAACAGTAAAGTTAACCATGTCGATAATAGTGATTGAAGAATTTAAGGAGATTCTACCCGCACGTAACAGAGCGAAAGTCAAGAACAGTAAAGTAGATCCTGGAAAAAGGGATCCGATGAGGAATTCCTCTGCCCATAAAAATAAACAACAAAATGAAAACGACGAGAACGATGTCAGCAGAAAACGACAGTGATTATCCAAGTATTCTCCTAAATTCCTCTACCCATAAAAATAAACAACAAAATGAAAACGACGAGAACGATGTCAGCAGAAAACGACAGTGATTATCCAAGTATTCTCCTTTCCTTGTTAAGAAAATTATGTTCCGACCTCAGTTAGCTGGGAAACTTCCTACTCAGGTATATTACCTTTCTATAGTCAGTTCAGTAGAGATGTTGTAAAACAATAGTAAATAGAATGCGGGAAATGCTCTTACACTTACCTATTTCCTGGATAAGTGCCTATAGCTTCCCACCCATTTCCTCAGACCAAATAACTAGCAACTGTTTCAGTTACGAAACTCTTAGTAGTTAATGTGTAATCGATGCTAGTAGTAATTTACTCCAAGATGCTTAATGTCCTGTTAATTATTCAAGGTGGAAATCAAAAAGAAGCCAAGCCAACATAAAAGCATTGCAGTAAGCCTAGCCATTATAATGGGGCTACCACCTACCAGTCTCCCTGTCAGACTAATAAACTTGAAAGGAAACGACTCAAATGATTTTATTCACGCACCTCATGAAAACTTGATGGATTTTCAGTTCCCTTTCTGTTGTTTATAGCGAGAGCGAATGGCGGAATAAAATTTGACTTGGACAAAATTTACTATGTACCAGAAAGGAGAAATTCTACCATTTCTTTCATACTATAGCACACAGTTCCATAAGTTATAGCAGTAGACACACTCAATATATTTCTCATGTAGTCATTTCAGTAAAAACTCCTACTATTAATACATTATAATATCATATAGAGTGCATACTATCGAAATATACACATAGTACGACACGACCCGTAAATAATGTATGAAAATATTACCCGTGTACACACATGTTGACCGTAAAGTCCAAAAAGTCACTCATATAAACAGTCGTAACATGAGTTTAGTTTAGTGTGTGTATTTACATTTCCCATCATGTAACTCTGCCTGTGATTCTACTTTATATATATCTATATTGCTGTACATTGAGCAGAGAAAGGAAGTTCGGGGCAAAAAGAAGTAATATTTACAATGGTTTGCTCATAACTTGTCCGTTGTTTACTTTTATCGGAGTGGAACAGTGAACAGTAACAGAGTGAAGGAAAATCATAAGGGAAGAGGAAAGGCCAGCAAAAGTCCACGTTTTGAACGTGAGGCAAATCAACTGGATGGAGGCATGGCAAGGAAAAGGAAGACAGAAAAGTCAAGTGAAGTGAGTAAAAGTGAACTGAAGTTAAAGTATAGAAACTCAGTCACCGTCACATTCCTCATGCAAAACAAAGTGTAAATTTTTGGGGCATGCGTTCCTTTTCACTGCCTTTTCACTATTTCCACCTACAGACAACAGAAAACTATATAAGTATAATATAATAGGAGCCTATTAACGTTTTAGCTTTTCCTCTTTTCACATTCGCCATAGATATAGAGACAGGATGGATTGAAAGTAGTCAGAGCTGTGCTAAACTAAGCTAGCATGTTATCTTGTCCAAGTTACTACATATTATATGAATTTTATATTATAAGGTTGCTACATTGAGAGATAGAGGCGAATATTATCACCAGTAGCATACGATTATGTTACTTACCAAAGTTAGCAGAGCTTTGGCTATGGTCAAATATAAGTAGAGCCGATTTCCGCTTCTTCTGTGTATGTTCTGCCTACGTTGCATTAGATTCACGAAAGGAAGGTTAGGTTTGGGTTAACGTTAGACTAGACTCTCTGGCTTGGCTGGCTGGAAGACTGCTGGAACTGTGGATGGCTGGATGGAATAAAAGGAAGAGAGAGGACGGAGAGAAGAAGCTCGGCGATTTTGTTTTCTTCTGTGTGCCTGAACGTCAAGAGCTCAGTCTTGCTTTCCTTTCCCTCGTGAACTCATTCCGACCTGAATTATCCGGTGAGTTGAACAAAGAGAAAACGTTCATGAAAACATTCGATAGATAAATACTAGTGCATACAACTGAGGAAACAAAATAAACGATAAATATACTTACTATAAAATATAGTGGATCCCGTTTTCCTTTTACTCTCGCCAGTTTACTTAAACTCACGTTGTTACGAAATACTGCTCCTCCTGAATGGACTGCCGACGGACTGAATAGACACACAGAGAAAATCATTGCTATTACTGCAATTTTACACAAAGAAAAGAGACTACGCGCCAAAATAAATATACAGTTGGGAAATAATTTAGCCAGTACTTACGGCGGCAAAAAAGGACGCTTTCAATTATAATGTTTGAAATAACTGCTCCTGCTGGAGTTCTGGTTAGCAAATATTAATAATAATAATATTTGCACACAATTTCTGTCATCAGACAGAAAGGGACATTAGTGAAATTATTTTTCCTCGCTCTCTCTCTCTCTCTCTGTGTCTTTCTAGAAAATTACTGTTGAGTCTTTGGATATTAGTTACGTACGTGTCGTGTGCCGTTCCTGTACAGAGTTGTCTTTTCTTGTCCTTCCTTTGTGTTAACATAATACATTACATTATATTGCACTGCATTACAAACTGCTCCCAAGAATTGGATTTCCCTTCTGGCTACTCTCCATCTCTCAAGAAAAGGACATACGAAACTAGACTAGACAAGACACTCATAATAAACCCATAAATAATTATTATTTCGGAAACTCGTCCTCGCTCTCGTTCCGTTGCAGTTGCAACTGCCACTTATTATTTCCACTTTCCCACTCGACTCTCTTACACTCAAATCCATAAGATCGGAAAGGAACAGACTTGGCCTCCACTTTAACTACATCACATTCTGCATTGTTCTTTACGAGATGGAAATGAGACTCATTTTTACTTAAATGCACTTTCTTTCCTTTTCTACGCTACACCAGCAATCTCGATCAGCCTCTCTCATGCAAAATATCTCCTTTCTCTCTAATAATAATAATAATAATAATATCTACACTACTACTTATATCAATTTTTCATTCCGATTCCAAAATAACCATCAAAGAATAAAATCGCTTGTGACAGTTTTCTTTTATTCTGTCTCCTGGTAAGTAACTCTAATTTATTTGTTTCAAACCCCGAACAATCCTGTCTACAATTTGACTCTTTGAGACTATTACTAAAATTGTATTAGCTTTCGAAAACTCCATTTAAGCTGAAGTATGCATTTAAATTGCCAAATATTTTGTGTAATAATGAGATTTTAGCCTATAATTGGTTTTCTTGCTACCCGTTTCACACCTGCCTTCTTTTGTTAAGTTTCCACAAGGAATCCGTACAACATAGTTAGTATGAATAGTAATGGTACAGCGAGCTAATTATAGCGGATAACAACAATGCTTTAGTTCTTGAACGCTCATTTTGTTAAGCATTCATTGATTTTCTGTTTTCAGCAAAGTTTCTCATACACATCACAATAATCAGAATATAATGTACGCACTCAGTCACTACAAGGCTAATTAATATGAGGACATTAATTGGACAATGAAATTTTGTAATTTGTATGAATTGTAAAGTAATATTAGGATATGAATAGAATGAAGTTAAGCTCATTTGCAATGTGACATGTAAATGTAGAGAATACTGGTATGTATAGAGTAGAATTAGTGGGAATAAGCGTTAAGAAGAGTATCCTTCCATCTAGACATAAGTAAAAGCGGAGAGAAGGGAGTAGGAAAGTAATTTTGTTTGTAGGAAAAGCTTGTTGTTCATGTAAAGTTTAGAGTGAAGTATTTATTTCTCTTGATAACACACGCTGACAAGCATTCACTCCAAGTTTATAGCCATCATTTGCAATAATATTGCTATTATAAGTGACTTGAGCTTTTCTGCTTAAGTCAACTCTCTCACAATCCGTCAGTCAAATAAAGCTGGGACTAGAGAAAAGGCGACTTTGCCTTATTTCCTCACTCCTCATACAGTTGCTTGCTCTTATTATTGCTCTACGAATTGTAGGACGAATACTAAGGCTCCTCTGTAATTCAGTGTATAGGAATTAGCAAAAGTAATGGGAAGTTATCCATGAGCTTTATTTTATGCCGGTAGTCCTTCTGCTTGGCGTGCTTATTTAGTTGGAAGAGTCATAGGTCGAGTATTTCTGTGCGAATGTGAATTGAATGTAAATTTAAATCTGTGCACAAGGAATGCCATTGCATTGCATTGCGAAGCGAGTGCCAAGCCGCTTTCTCTACATAAATGCATATCTTGACTTGTAGTCTTTATTACGTATGATGAATGATAAGGAGAGATTGTGAGTGCGGTTGTGATGAGCGAAATTAGTTTTCCACACGACTGAGTCTGAATTAGCGATTAGCAGAGCCAGAAACTAGCCATCAAAACCAACGATGTTTACGCCGCGTTGCGTCCCACAAATTGCCAATTCAACTGGAAAGTTTTTCTCTCGTTTTCCCCATCCTTACTATTCCTTCTTCTTAAGTTAGTTAACTTTCCTTCTGTCTGTCCTGATAAGTAATATGCACTACGTACACACGTAACAACACTTACTCAACTATATGTATGTAGCTATGCATTATTATATACTACTTGAGTTTATTTTCCTTTTGTTTTTAACAGTGTTCCTTGTTCTCTGCTGCTCCAACGTCTTTCTCTTATCCTATACATTCCATTTACATTATACAGTTTTATTCTAGTTAGGTAGTTTTAATAGGAATGTGTATATACTAAGTTTTCGTTAGTTGCACTACATTTACAAACTGTACATTAACATAGATATGTAGTTACCCTCTTCTTTTCATTTCGCTACTTTTACTACGCTGCATTACTACAAAGTACACACAGATAGTCATTTACATACATTTTTCCACACTTCTTCTCATTCTAAATAACTATTGCATCAGATTGCATATATATAGTTTTCTACTTCTAGTCTCTTCTGTTCTGTGGCTTTTAGTAGTCACAGAACTATAATAGAATGTGTAGTAACTAATGCCCGAACTAGTTGAGAGGAAGAGGAAGAAAGATATTTTTCTTCTAGTGACTTTGCTATCTGTTCTGGATGCGTTTTACTGTAGTTCTCAGCGTTTAGTTGTAGGAGAAACGGAAAGTGGAATGGAGTGTCTTAAGGAATAGGAACGGAAGTTCAAATCCAATTCCAACATGTAACTGTAACGTGAAAGTAACGACGAGAAACTTGTTAAAATGTGAATTTTTTCGAGTTCAAATGACTTCTTCACTCACTCACTCCTCTTCCCCATTTACTCAGTTCAGAATTGCTGAAAGAAATGTCTTAGCTTAGGTTAACTTATGGCTCTTCTCAATCTAATCTACATTTTCTTCTATTTGTTCCGTTAACTTCAGACTTTCTTCTTTGGCTCGCTTGTCTTTTCCCAAATCGTGCACATATCTTACGAAAAGAAAGTGCTCCATTTTCTACTGTTCAGACGATTCCGTCAACTATTATATCTGTAGTTGCTTACACGTAGTAAATACCCTATTCCTTATTAGATCTGCCTGTTGTGCCTCTGATATTTTCCTTTCAGTATCGAGACTAAAATCCTACATCCTTTCTGAATAAAAAGGACAAAGTAGAAAACTATTTATAACTAGTATTTGCTCAAGGGAAGTTTTTGTGTATTGACTCAACTAGTAAACTATAAATTTCCTAAAATTTGTACTGTTATTATGTTAATACAAAAATAGTCATACGGTAAACTGGGACATTTGCTTATTGTTTTTTGTATTTTCTGAAGAAATAGCAAACTTGGTAACTTTTTATCTGAATAAAATTAAAATAAATATTCAATTTCTATACAAAACTGTTATCAGGGTCGTGTAGAAACATATTTTCGGAAATTTTCTTCTATGAAATTAAAAAACTACAATTTTGGCATAACTTTATGAATTTTTAGGTGAAAGGACTGGGAAAAGAATTATTGTTCAACTTTACGTTCTTACTGTAACAACGGG
>JABASI010003438.1:0-16541 GCA_019776505.1 Tomocerus nigrus
CATTTCCACTTTTAAAGTGCTCTCATGTTTAGCTAAAATCATTTGGCTTATTTTTTGTATATTTAATTCTTTTCTTTCTGCTTTTTCATTCATATATGAATGATATTGGTATACCTACCTACTTTTTATTTGTTTTAAAAATTGTATTTTATCTTCTGTAAGCATGATGTAAGCATAATATTATAATATAGTATTACTAATGACATCAGAAAGAGTCCGTCAGTAGTCAGTAGCTACTTGATTTTCCCTATTACATATACGAACTGTGCACTGTACCAACCTTTTCACTTTTCATGCCAATTCTTCAAAGCAGTTACCTTACCTAGTATCAAAGAGCTTTGTGTTGACCTAAAAGCCAAATCAAATCAACGACTGAAGTAAAAACTATCGTATGACTAGAGTCAGCTACCTACTTATTTAGTAAAACTTCCCCATCACATACCATCGTGAATTTGTTCGTGTGTGGATTTAAAAGTTTTTTCTAGTTTGGATACAATTTGAGTGCAAATGTCAATACACTTGTCCAGGTATATAATATTTATACCATCTGAAAAAACAACCCACTCCCACTCAATTTGTATTAAATCTGTGAGCGCAATGGCGTTTTTTCAGTCAAAGTCATATTGAAGTAACTACATCGGATAAAAATGTATTATAAATGTGCTAGTCTGGAATGCCTACATTCAACCTAAGATATCTTCGTTCGCCCATTCGTTTGGGTAGGATTATTTGAATTTCAAGATTCAGTTATGGGAAACTTTGAGCGAAAACTCTACCGGCTACTATACAAACATAGAAAATAAAAACTGGCGAATGTTTTACGGTTTGTTTCCAGTCAAACATTGTTCAAGTGTTTTCAAAGTTTTCATTGCCAGTTTTAGATGAAAGCACCATATTTATAAGTAGTATATTTATTTAGGACCCTACATACTATTGTGAGTTGTGACCAATAATCGGTTGAAGTAAAACAGTAGTAGGAGATGCAGGAGTTAGGAGTAAGGTTTGGGCATGTAATATCTTATTGACAGAGCTCTTCCGCGTTGGGTGTTGGGCGCCCACAGATCGGCAAAGTTTTTTTTTCTTTGCCGCTTTTTTAATACTTCGCGGATTAGCTCCTCAAAAATTTTCGCCTTTTTGGCGCCCAAAGTTTTTTCTTCGCTTCCAGAGCAGATTCGCCGAAAAGGCGCCCGGGTGACAAAAAATACTACAAGCTCGGTTAGGTTAGGAGAGTTAGTTTGATTAATTTAGGAGATTAATAGGTAAGTGGTGCATTGTGTTAAAATCCCCAAATACCGTGGAAGAGTAACAAACCACATGACCTAGCTTAGGTTTTAGAAGATCTCAGAATGATAATGCTGAATTTGTATTTTATAAGCCAAGCATCGTAGTAAAGGCATCAGACCCCTGATAAACATGAGTCACAATGACATAAATTAAATCAATTAACTCAAAATTTCACGATTTCGATTTCCTTTATCCCTCAATTCGTACACTGTTGGTCAAACCTTTTATTTTCCATCGGCGATCCTCCATTATTCTACTCCGGATTTGAATATTTTCTTCGATTTCGACGACATCAATTATAATCCCTGTTCCCCATTTGGTATACATCATCAGTATTCCTCCCCGCCCCAAAAAAAATCCCTCCATCCATCCATGGGTACTAATCATGTAGTAGTAGTGTCATCTAAAAGCCTGTTGGTAATATACAAAAAAAAAGAAAATTGAAGTTGATGATGTAATTAACAGTAAATTTTTAATGAAAAAACAGCATCTTGTCGAATTCATACATATCAGTTAATAACATTAATAAAATACTGATAGTGACACTCTCTAATAGCAATTAAAATTGAAAATCTGCATTTCGTTATACAGTGGAATGTAGTCTCGTTTCCTTGGTACTAAAAGTGATTTTTCGGACTGGCGCTTTCGTTTATTTGCGCGCATGCGCAAGGTTATTTCTGTCGGAGAAGCGCTATAAACTTCATAGCTTCATACTAGTTCATACATGAAAATGAATGGCACGGATGAGTACTTGTACAGTTGTCGGATGTCTTGGATTCTTTGAGTTTGGTTCTATTGTTATTAAAATCTCCACCTGTCTTTTTCAATTTTTAAAATCGATATTCCGCCTAAACGAGTGATTTTACGAGAACAACTATGTTCAAAATTTTATTCCCTACATTATGAGGTTGTATCGCGTTGCTGTTTGGTGTCATTAGCTTTTTATCTCCCAAATAGTGTCGATTTGTTTTCGTTCATGGCCATTTTTTTTTAGAAAATTGAAAAAAGGAAAACGAGTATGCAGAATAGTGAGAATAGTAATAGTAGCGCGACGCGACGTCTAATAACCTCAAATTTTAGAGGGCAACATTTTCAGCATACTTCTCCTTTGTACTTTTGCAACAAAACAACTCGGTTAGGAGCAGTATCAATTTCAAAAAGGTCAAATTCCAATGGAAATGTCAAAATTTCAAAAGCAGACTTTAGATCGACAACGACAAGTATTTTTTGTCCTTCACCCCATAACTGAACTCCTGCAACATGCTCCTGCCGTCCTGCCTGCTCTGAGTCTGAGTCTTCACTTCAACCACCTAATCAACATGATATCATGCACACTGCACACACTCAGCAAAATAAACAGCTACAGAGTGATTTTAGTCGCTATTTACACGACGAGACTTAATATGGGTATTTTGGCGTTAACCCGTTAACAACAATTAAAATGGAATATGACATGTGTTTTGGGCAGACTTTTCAACGATAAACACTAAATAATAGGTTCCTTCTGAAATATAGGTACTTGACCCAAATTCTAAAATAGGTATGAATATCTCCAATCTGATGGTTTCCAACCAATTTTTATACGTTAAATACAAGTTCCAGCAATCAAACTTGTTGATAAATGATAACTAGTTCCAAAAGTGAAACTCATGGAAGCAGATCTTTCTAACATCACTTCACACTTCCAATACAATGCAATATAACTACTATATTTTGCATAATCCGACTCTTTCTGGTATTATCTTAATAACAGGAGTGCAACAGTAAAAAATTATTTCTCAGTGAAGTTGGAAAATATTTGTGTATATTTAGATTATTTTTATTTGCTATTTCAATTTATGAACCCAGTGCATACAATGAACAGTTAGGACTTGGAGTTTGTTTTCGAAGATACGAGTATAAGGCGGAATGCCACTAATCCATTAATAAATGAATTAGATTTCTAATAGTAATTACGATGCGTTTAAATTGGCGGGTTTATCCAAGGGAAAATATATAGTATTCTTGGAAATCCAATCAAAGTTTTCAACAAACCAGTGTGGCATTTGTACTTGACTTACGAGAGTTGCGTCCTCCATTAGTCAACAAATTGTCTGTTGATGCCTTAGTGCTATTGGAGTAGTTAGTAATTATCATGCAACATTCAGGGCATATCAATATCATTTAATCCACGAGGAAACCAGAGATTATGTTCATTTAGTGAATAATTCAGAATTACTGTTCAGTCGGTGATATGATCTTGGGGAGGGAAAATAAAGTCGGGCATGCATGCTAGGAACACAGACAGAGCTACGTCCAAGTTGGGATTTCTATGATACTTGAGTCAGTTGAGTCTCCGTAAGTTTCCAAAGTTTCGTCAGCAATTTCACAGAAGATTATAATGGTCATGGACGGAGGATATCTATGGAAGTGATCCTGAATTGCCCTGAACTCTTGGGACACTGAAAGATCTAAAGTGAGAAATTGTGCTTCACGTAATGATTGGGACGAGCCACGTAGGGACTTCTGTCTGACTCTAGCGAACTTTAGTAACTCTAATTCCCACTGAGGGCTGTGTAGAATCGACTAATAATTTCTCCCATTCTAACTTTTAAAAGGTTAAACTATGAACTGCTGGCTAGACGTAAGTGGGAGCTATGAATTGGGATATTATAACTACGGAAATAGCACAAAACATATTCTTCTTCTTCTCTAGATAGGTAGAGATAGTAGGAAGTAGAAGTGAATTGTAGTATTCCACCTGGCAAACCATAACTTAATGGCAAGAGTTGAAGATAACTAGCGGCAGTTTAATAAATGAGCACTAAACAGTTGACAATACAACTGTGACTAAACCTTAAATCAAATAATCATCATTTAATGAATTAAATCCACAAAGCGCTTATTAGGAATCCTTGAATTGCATCATGCCTCCTGCCTACCCTACCTATC
Organism: Tomocerus nigrus; assembly: GCA_019776505.1. NCBI lineage: Eukaryota > Metazoa > Arthropoda > Collembola > Entomobryomorpha > Tomoceridae > Tomocerus > Tomocerus nigrus. The sequence continues at coordinate 4,216 of JABASI010003438.1, forward strand.
TCTTCGGATTGTTGCATTTATCAAGCGTACATAATTATCTAATACTTAGTAGAAGTGATGCTTAGAGCGCTAATATTATAGCTGCTGATAAGTAGCAGTGAGCAGAGATTACTGGGAGATAGTGTGCGTGGGTATATAGAGTATAGATAGCCAAATAACTCTTGTTAAGACTCACTCTCACAATCAGTCAATCAGTCATCCGAACACTCTCTCGTCTGACAGTGACAGTCCATTCAGAGTCGTCCAGCCAGCACAGTTCTTCTGTTGTCCATCGGAGAGGAGTCCTCTTCATCATCCTCATCACTGCTCTTCCTCCTCTCACACAACATCACAACATTTAAAGAACTATGCACACCTCCCTATTATTAGAGAAGTGAAGTGCGTTACATGATTTTGATCTGTTCATTGTTCATTCCACAGTGACGACCCAAGAGACACTAATAAGACTCACTCACTCCCACTGACAAAGAGAATTCTGGTGACAGTGCAATCCTAGATACCCACCCGCCAGCAGCCAGCTCAATCCATTCCACACCGCAGTCAGTAAGTGAAAAGTTAAACAATAAACTGGAATCATTTTGGGATATTTCTCCTCTACTTAGAGAACTCTAGTAGAACTGTAGAACTATGTGTTGGGAGCATTAGCTCAGTTCATGAGAGAACGAGATGAGGAGACACGGAAAACTACAAACTCTCCCGCTCTCCCTACTTCAAAGACAAGTTAACATAACACGACATGCTCAATACAATGCAGCATCAACTCGGATAAACAGCACCCGGAAATATATGCAACAAAAACTCCTAAAACCATAACACTTTTTACTACATTTTACCACAGTCTTTACCTAGAGCAATTCTATATTCAAAATGAAAGTCGTAATTTAATAATAGCATACAAGTCATAAATTCGCTTTTAGAAAAAATAAAAATTACTTAATTTCAACATCTGCTAAAATTCCAAGTAATCTCTCTTAGCACTGTTGTCTCTGTAGCAGCGAGAAGTCTGAAAAAAGCAATTTGAATTGTGACAAGAGTTTTAAGATGTAGTGTAGGAAGATGTAAAAATTGAATTTTCTAAAGAAATGACCCAGTAAATTATTTAGCTTTGAGTGCATATCCGGGTGCTGTTTTATTGTTGTGTACGGAGGCGTCCTATTTCACTTATGAAATAGTTGTTGTGAGCACAGTTCGTAGTTTGTAGGTGTATTGATATAAAGCCGAAATGCGTGCTAACATTACATTCCTTAGGGTCCGTTTGTATTTCTAAATACACAGACAGAGTCAGCAGTGAGTATAAGTCGATTGTTTGGAGACGTGGCCGAGCGTATGTCAAAAACAACTGAGGAAAATTGGAGGACAATTAACAATAGGATTGGGAGTAAAGTTATAAGGGATTCGTCTCATTCTGCGTCAAGCTATAAGCTAGCGAGGTACGTGCAATCATCACATGATATTGCATCTTGCTTTTCTCTCTTTTTATGTCGTGGAAGTGAAATTTGGTGATAGAGAGCGATTAGTTTGTTGGTATATGAAAATAGGAAGTGGTTGTCGTTGAAGACGGGATGGGATGAGTGTGGAGGGAAAAGTGGAAGTAAACAGAAGAGAAATGCCTCTGTGGATTGTATCTACATGGAGTGGAGTGTGCATGGGGCTCCTCCTCCTCCTCACATCTCAGTCCTTGGCTGTGCATCTCGCTGAAAAGCATTATGATTGTGCTTCTGGGTTGCTAGTTCCTATCATGTTCCTATGATCATATAAAATATCTCTCTCTTCTCTGTGGTTAGGGGATAATGGCAAAATGGGTCGGGAAGGAAGGAATCGACCTTATTTAGAATTTCGTATCTGTTGAATCATCAAAAGAACTAAGAATGCAAAAGCTGTTCTAATCCGCGTCGACCGCAGACAGATAGCTTTTCTAATACTCACATCACATCTACATTTATATTCGTTGACTTTGTTCTTTTGCTTTGCAGGGAAGCGAGCGAGGAAGCGAGCAAGCGAGTGAGGGAGCGAGGAAGGAGTTGGCGTTGGTTGCAACTGGACTGGACTAATCTGAACTAAGTTGAAAATGAGTGGAGAATGTCGACGGTGGTGGTGACAATAAGATTCCCACCAATACTACTCCTCTCTACTATTCCCGACAGCTAAGGTTTGCAAAAGCTGACTTCTCTCTCTAGCTAGGTAACATTTGAGGAAATCATCATATCCTTTCAGTACACTAGTAATTTAGTAGAGTGACGGAGTGCAGTCTACAAGGTGTAGCAGCACAAAAGACTTATTAAATGCTTCATGTCACCATCCTCACTTGCACGATTATTGTGCCACTCTTTTTCTCTCGCTAAAAGACTAACAACGAAGGATGTGTAAGGGGCTCTCATCCTCCACTTTATAAAACTACTCCCTATATCTGCGAATATTATGTCAGAGTGTGAGACAATAGAGCTCTGTGAGCAGTTCTCTCATCTTTTCCCTGCATAACGCTAGCGAGAACCACAAAGAAGAAGAAGAAGAAGAGGATAATATTGAAAAGCTTAGCTCTCTCTCTCAATGTACATAGATAGATGGTGGTAAAGAAGAAGAAGAGTCACTCTCGTATTTCTCATCATATTGACTGGGTAGATGTCTGTGTTAAACTCGTTGCAAGAAGAGATTTAGTTGAGTTGCACATCTTCTGGTGGTGGTGACTAGAGAAAGAAGGAGAGTATAGAGAGCTCGTCCAGTGTGCAGTGGCGGTTGAAGGAAAACGAAGGAAGCGGAGTGAACTGAGCTGAACTGCGGCACGGAACGAACGGAAGATCGTGGAGAAGGAAGTGCGAGGAGAAGTGAGATTGAATCTCTAGGGGCAATTGTGGAGCAGGAGAGAGAGCTCACTCACTCACACAACATCTCCTCGTCGTCAGAGAGAAAAGAGCCTAGTCCTCCTACTTACCTTCTGCACTACAGACACAGAATACACACATAACCCACTCCTATCCAGATCTGCTGCATTTAGGGAGCTAGTAGTACTCTGGCTCTCGGCACTCGCTAGTAAGTAACTAGTACATCATATCAAGTGGCTCGACTGTGAGGAGGAAACAACTCTTTTCTCCAGTTCACTCAGATCAGTCAACTAAGTCAAAGTCAAGACACAACACAATGGTAGACAGAGGCACACCTCCTCCTCTCTAACCAAAGCAATCTTGCTGCCTGCCTACTCCACGAACGACTCCCACCAGCACTACATACTTTTCCCTTCTCATAATATTATAGCCGCCCAGGCACAATAGACACTCAGAGGACTACTTATTTACTAAACTACCTTTCCTACATAACATCCACAGACGGAAACCGGGAAGGAAGGAAGGAAAGCCTATATTATTATTGTCAGAGAGAGAGAGAGAGAGAGAGAACTGTTTAGTTGGATCAGGTTTATTATAGAGAGAGAGAGAGAGAGAGAGAGAGGCGAGAGGGAAGGAGATTGGAAATAGAATATTAGTGAGAATAGATGAGGAAGAGTTTTCCTTGTTTTGCCTGTGTGATGTGTGGAGGAGAGTGTTGAGCTCATCTTCAGGGATCCTTTGCCGTTTTCATGAGCAACTTGGATTGACTGGCTAAATAAAGTGTAACGTAGCTACGTAATAGTAACATAAATAAGCTATTTACAAGAAGTTGCTCTTGGCTCTTGTGACTAGCTCATTGTTGTGTGGATGGGCAGAGTGAGTGTGCAAGAACTCTGTGATCTGATCTGATCCGACTAGAATAAGTGGCCAGGCCAGGCCAAGAGAAGCGAAGAAAGTGTAAGTAGAAGGATAGCTAGTAGTAGCTGCTATTTATTTAAGGTCCACTACTAGACGCTTAGAACTGCTGCACCTTCTGCTCAACATCATTAGCACATCTTTTCTCCTTCTTTTGTTTCAGGTCAGTTGGGGGTCGGTCAGTCAGCACTTTGAGGCATTGATGAACTGACTGCACAACAACAACGGGCAACAACACCACCAATTGCAAGAAAAACATCCAAAGACANACTTTGAGGCATTGATGAACTGACTGCACAACAACAACGGGCAACAACACCACCAATTGCAAGAAAAACATCCAAAGACACAGAGCGAGAAGAGAAGAGAAAAGAAAACTCAACCTTAATGCTCTCTCCTCCTTTCTTCTCCAACAAATAAGTTTCTCTTTAGATCTAAAGGAGCTCAGGAGACTTTCAAAGAAAAATCTCATCCCCATCATCCTGGATATTGACTTTCTGATAGACGAAAGGAACTTTTATTTGTGAAATAACTTCGCCTCACTCATCAATTACTTAATTTAGCAATAAACAAACTCTCTCTCTATAATTGCATTGTCCGTGGATATTCCCAGCCCAACAGTCTGTGTAAGTAAATGGCATTTGCATGTAAATAGGCCTCTGTTTGAGAAAGTGACGGGGATAGATAGAATATTACACAGCAGAGATATACTGTAGCCTAAATTTAGACATTGGGACAAAGAAGTGATTGAAAAAACGAGGGCGAATTGTTTGGAGGAGCTGGGAGTTGTTGTTTTTCTGATTGGATCTCATTACAGTATCTCTGTCGGGCGGGATTCTATCTGAGGATGGAGTGAAAGATGTGATGTGACTGTGAGCATTTCTCCAGAGACAAAACTAGTGATCAGTGTAAATAGGAAGGAGAAGTGATCGAGGCAGATAGAGCAGAAAGAACATCCCATTACGTACCATTAGGATATTTAAGTAGAACTGAAAGTTTGGGAATTAGAATTTCCAGTGTAAAGTGAGTGGGTCGGGGCGGAGTGAGGACTGTGGGCATTAGACGCACATTTGATGGCATTCGGAGCAGTGCTAGTGATTGATTGAGGCGGTTGGAATCCTCGCCCGCCGTGCATTGAAACTCTCCGTATGGGTCTCCTCTCCTCCTTGGCTACTTATATCTGCGGATTGAAACAGAAGTGTGAGAAGTGAAGCTGATCGTGAGCTTAACGGAAGGGAGAGCCCTGCCTGCCGAGCCTCCTTCCGTGGATATCCTTATAAATAGCAGCGGAGTCTCTGGGAACGGGATCTAAGATGGGAGAATCAAGGATTCGACAAAGAACTTTCTTTTGAAGGAAGCCGACTTTTCTGAATCTTGGCAGGAGGAGATATACAAAGAATCCGATACAATCCAACTGATATCTTCTCTACTCTCCTCCACTCAAATATCCATTTATATTATTATAGATGCACGCCCGGATAAGTAACTTGGGCATCGGATGCCATTCAGCATGAGGTGTTTCCATCCCACTACCAACACTGCCACTGCTGCTACTACTTACTACGACTAGGACTAGGACTAGGACTACTATCTCTATCACTGAGACTGAGACTCCTTCACGACACTCAGCAGCCGCTGATATATGACACGTCTCTAGATCTCTCCTCAGAGACATAGCCGGCCTATGTGTAAGTGAGAGAGACAGGACAGGACAGATACATTGTATAGGAATTCAAGAAACACAACGCATCAATAGATTACATTATAAGAAGAGGAGGAACGATCTGCATTTCCATGTAACACACATACAGATAGGATGAGATGAGAGTGTGGCGTTAGGAGAGACGCTCTAGGCTCTAACTACTGCTCCGATCCAACCGAGGACACACAATAGCATTTACTATAATATTTACTATAATCTGTGCAGGATAGGAAGCATAGAGCTCCAGTTCTGTGATCTACAGTTTCTATAGCCGAGAGAAAAGTAAAACAATCTCTGCTATAAAAGAAAAGTGCAGATTCGAGTTGATGTGGAAGAGGGAAGCCAAGTTGTCTGCATCTCTGTACATACAAACTCCGCCGTAGCTGTAGTAGCTGTAGCAGAGTAGGAGCAGGCAGATATAAGGCGGGCGGGCGAATAAGAGACGGTGGCACTCAACCCAAACGGAGCTTCATCCAGCATCGGTGCACAGCACACAAGAGAATATTGAATATACATAGATATAATATCTCTGTCAGAGCCTAAGACTCCCCTCCCTCTCCTCCGAAGATCATCTCAGAGAGACAGGACGAGGAGCAGGCTGCTGCGGCTGCTGTTCTCAGCACTCGCACTCCACCGGAGTTTGTTCCAATTCCCATAAGTCACCCTGACGACAGAGAGCGGCTAGCGTCCACCAGCTCCTCCAACAATCTCATCTCTGCGGCACTCAGACACGACGTGTGTATCAAAACTATTCGCGGGAGAAGGAGAAAGGAGAAGGAAAGCGTGAACGCTTTGGATATGATGCAGTCTTCCGAGTCAGAAGACTCGATCTTTGGAATTAGCAGCTCCGAGAGCTCCCTGTACACCGCCTGGCCCTCCGGCACGCGCGAAGATGGCTTCGACGACAACCACACGCTCTGGAACGCCACGCTCCCCGCCGAGCCCTTCGACAGGCTCTACGACTTGGACATCGTCGCCCTCGCCGTCCTCCTCTTCACCTTCTGCACGGCCACGGTGTTCGGCAATGCTCTGGTGATCCTGGCCGTCGCCCGGGAGAGGTACCTCCACTCGGTCACCAACTACTTCATCACGTCGCTGGCCGTGGCCGACTGTCTCGTGGGCCTCGTCGTAATGCCCTTCCACGCCATCTACGAGGTCATCGGGAAGAAGTGGATCTTCGGGGAGTACTGGTGCGACCTCTGGCACTCCCTCGACGTCCTCGCCTCCACCTCGTCAATACTCAACCTGTGCGTGATCTCCCTGGACCGCTACTGGGCCATCACCGACCCGTTCAGCTACCCGTCCCGCATGACCACGACCAAGGCCTGCTACCTCATCGCCCTCGTCTGGGTCTGCTCCAGCGTCATCTCTTTCCCCGCCATCGTCTGGTGGCGCTGGACGCGCAGGGACAAACCCTTCCGCGACCTCGACTGCCCCTTCACCAACGACCTGGGCTACCTCGTCTTCTCCTCCATCATCTCCTTCTACGGGCCTCTCATCATCATGGTTTTTACCTACTACCGCATCTACCGCGCCGCCGTCGAACAAACCAGGAGCCTCAAACTGGGCACCAAACAGTTCACCGATGGCGACATGGAACTCACACTCCGCATGCATCGCGGAGGCGGCGCCAACAGCGTCAACAACCAACTACAGGAAATTAACAGTCGAGCGACGAGAAAACACCCGCCGCCGCAGCATCAGAATTCCGATGAGTGTGACGACATCGGGCAAATCGCCCTACTCACTCCGCAGACTGAGGACAACGGCTCCTCCGTCCAAAGAACTAACTCTGTGCGCGTCGTTCCCAAAAATCTCAAAAACTTTAGCATTAGTCGCAAACTCGCCAAATTTTCCAAAGAGAAGAAAGCCGCCAAAACCCTAGGCATCGTCATGGGCGTCTTCATTGTTTGCTGGCTACCCTTCTTTGTCACCAACCTAGTCTCCGGCTTCTGCGACCATTGCTTGTCAGGAAATGCTGAACTTGTCACAGATATCGTCACCTGGCTTGGCTGGATTAACTCCGGAATGAATCCAATCATCTACACTGTCTGGAGTCGAGACTTCCGAAGGTAATTTCCTCTTTTCATTCATATTTCCCGCCCTTTTATTCTTTTGCATAATCTCACCCTTTCTATCTAAGCATATTTTATGGAAAACAATGCAACGACAACAAATCCTATCAGAAACATCCCACCTATGCATATCTTCTAAACTTCAATTACTTTTTTTTAGTTATTTGATAAACGAAGCATTTATCGTGCACATGTTTTGCCTGATTTCATATTTTTGATAATTAATCAAATACTAGCTTCAGTCAGACTAAAGCCGCCTAATCCGGTTCTCTACTTCATTAGCCAAATGTATGTCTGGAATTTTTGAATTTCTCGTGGAGATTATCTTATCGTATAAACATGACATTATCTATGTATTTATCTCTATATCGTAGCTGGTTTAGTTCAAACTTTTGTAGCATTGCGAATTAAAACAACCAGCGGCACCTCTTTAAAAGGATTATTCATCCTCATTTATAAACACTAAAACACCGATGTTTATTTCTTTATAACACCATGGGAAGTTTATTGATAAAATGGGTACAGAAAGTCGAGCGGTAAAACGCTCCTGGAACTCCAATATCAGCGAACGATATTTGTCTTTCGCAAAGATTATAAACTCACAATGATTCTAAGTTGTGCTTATTCGGACTTGATTTGATTCCTTCATATAATAGATGCTTAGAAACCATCTGGAACACAACTTACGAAACAAAACCTTATTCCATAATAAGTATTTAAGCATGTTCATGGGAGGCTGCTTAATTGTATTATGGGAAAGTCATAATTCTTTTAGTCAATGATTTTAAGGAAGCCAAAAATTAAAACATTATCAGATTTCCCGTGTTCTATCTGTATCCATTTTTTTTGGCTAACATTAGCAGTCGAAATATGGAAATGGGAAACTGAGAATTGTTATATAGCCCCTTCCAAAATCCCTTGCAGCATAAAAGTGTATTAGGATTCAAAGTTTATAGCTAACAGGACCCCGATGTGGAATCTGCCGACAGCTGACTACTGAAATAATAAGTAGTTTTCATGTACGGCATAATGTAACGGTATCATATGAATTTTTATTACTACTGCTGAACATATTTTATGCAAGTCACACATTTTATTGTGTCATTTGGATTTGCGATTTAAATTTATACAATACAAAAGGGAAAACATTTATGAGATGTATCGTTAGGAAGACTATGTCACGTATGATTTCAGCACAATTTTGTTATAGCTCTGTAAAAGTAAGTATGTCTTTAATGATTTCGTCTCAGGTAGTTGGAAAATGATTTTACGGTTTACCTGGGAAATTACAGAAGAATTACTACATATTTACGGAGGTCTCTATGCGTTTGTTCTATATTGTCAATATGGGGAATTTTATCCAAGAATTTGCTATTTTTTTGATTTTCGTCATTTGGTACAATTGGATTTTAGGTATCAATTACTGTCAAATAGGAACATAAACTCATCTCATCTCAAGAAAGTAACTATCTTCAAAGTATGCAATCAGAAGTTGTAATTTTTAATTCCGCTCCCGATGCGAACAGTAATTCCTGATTTTGAGCTCTTCCCCATTCCCATTGCCACTAAAATAAGGGCGGAAATTGAAAACCAGTAACTGCATGGAAATGGAATTGCGATGTTCCTGTAGGGGAAGAGTGTTTTAGTATTTTAGATCAAAAACTGGCAATAAAAGACGTTCCTGAGAACTCTATAAGTCATGATTTGGCTGGAAATTTGATAAGCAACCTGTTTTATCTTTCCGTGCCAGTAAAATTGCAATTTGAGATAAACGAAAAACATTTTTTATTCATTGCCTTGCCTTGCCTTAACCTGTGCATCGAGTCTGTATTTATGCACGGCTCCCTCCCTGCAGAATACAAGTTCACGGAAAGCTCTTTTATTTACTCGTACACACTCATAGAGACATTACTCTTGTTTGTATTGCTATTTATTCTCACTTTTATCAGCTAAAGTAAATATTTTGTGCGTGCATTTGCAGAGCAAATATTGAAATGAGATGAGTACTTACTTGATGTCAACTAGCTACATCCACGCCTACAATATTTGAATAATCACACACAATTGCTTAAACTGCTCCCAGTCAATTTATGGACTTTATAGCCGTGTATTCATTGCTAGTGATGATTCGTATTCGTAGCTAATGTTTTGGCTACATTTACAATTGGAGGTTTGAGACAGCCAAAGGGCACTCAAAGCAAGTAAAGTCCTAAGAGTTGAGGAAGATGTCTTTGGTGTCAGTGTTTTTATAATGTGTACATAGATAGTGTAGAAAATTGAGTCGGGAGGGCCAATGAATGAATTCGCTTGGGATTTCTGGAGATGAGAAAGGTAAAAGTAAAGTGAAGAAAGGCAAAGTTTTTCAATATGAGCCAAACTTGCATTCTATATACATGGGCTCTATAACTCTCTGGCTCTACTTTTAGTTAGTGTTAGTGAATTCTGTAGCCAGGCACATGCATTGTACAATGAACATAAGCCCGAAATAAAGACATCAGGTGCTAGAAAGGGATGAATCTTTCCCATCCTTATGAATAGTGCAAGTGTGAGGAAGAGCTTATAGCTATTACCTCTTTTCATTCATTCCGCTATTTCAATCTCAAGACTCCCTGAATGCGTAATCTTCTCCTTTTTACACGTAGCGTCACCTTATTTTTTATTTTAGTTAATACTAAAAACCGCCTTCCCGCCTACATTCATACTAAGCTACATAATACATCTACTTATATACGTAACATTGCCTGGCTAGTAGGATAGCTTAGCTCTGGGTATATTATTATGACAGAGAGAGAGAGGGAATGATATTCGAAAGTAGTTCATTTTTTGGTAGGCCTGCAATAATATCCTATCACCCTATCAATACAAACTACCAGCCAGCCACATTTCTATTAACCCTACGCCAAATCACTCAATAGAGCTATATCCGCATTAGAGGTTGTTACTCAAATAAAAGTTCTCTTCCTTACTCATCCCCACAAATACCCAGCGGCTACGTAGTTATTATTGAGGATTTGCGGATACCGGTATTGGTTCTAGTGGTTACTCTTCCCTGCCAACCTTCCTACCATGTGGTTCTCTCTTTCACGGAGGTGGGCGAGAGAATCCTCGGGTTCAAGCCCTACTTTATCCAAATATTGCAAAACGAAACCTATGCGAGTCTATAGATACTCATTTTTTCATGTTTTTCATATTACTGTCCAAAGATTATTTTTATTTCCTTGCGATTATTGAAGTTTCCCTTGTATTTGTTGTCACTATGGGCTGATCCTACCTTTGGATACTCTGTTTGTACTTGACAGACGTTATTCGAGAAAATGAAAGTTCTTTCTTCCATCAAACATTTGTTTGATTTCTGCAGATTCCAAGAAATTCCTTATTTTTAGAATAAAATCTGTTTTGTCACAGAACAAATTGATTTCTCGTCTCATCAGTCACTAAAATATTTACCTATACCATAGTATTTGATCATTGGCCATTTTCACCATGTTGTCCCATTTAGTGGCTGAAATGGCCTTCCAAAAAACTGTTATTATGAAATAGTGATTGCTACAAATACATTCCTCCCGATTCCTCAAATTAAAAATGTCTCATGATTTGTTTCCTAAATTTGTGATTCGAAATCTAATGTTAGTTCTTATTCCTTTCATTACAAACCAATTTTCAGTAATTCAAATGTTTGCTCGAACGGTTTGTAAATCTACCAATATCTCACACCGTCACACCCAATAGGGGTCTTTCCCTGAGGCCCATAGAGTACTGGTTTATAGTTTCTGTTTGTACACAAAACTTTCGACTTTCCCCTTCAAGCCGGAAATATTGATCTGTGAAATAGAAAGCTAAGTTTTTGCAGTATTAAGAGCATATTAATTCAATCAGCTACGTCTAGCCTAAAACAATAAAAATTTCTGTATTATTGCCATTGTGGATAACCTTCATATTATTTAGTCGTAAAGACTGTTTTAAAATCTGATGCTAAATACATATGTCCTCTACTTGAGACCAGATTCGTGTAATAATTGATGTGTACAATGTTTGATTACAAAACATTTACAATTGCAATAGCGATGTGGGTACCGCTACTTACAAGGCTCATATTTATAGTATTTGTAAGCAAGTGATAATTTATGAAATGCCGAAGGTCAGCGAATTTAGATATAAAACAAGTTTTGGTCTCAACATCAATCACTATCATTACTTTTTATTACACATTATTATGATTATTATATTTCTTAGCAATTCTTTTGTGATTTTTTTGTTGCACGTATACCAAATATGTATACATAGACATAGTTGTAACAGTGCTGTAGACGTGTGAAGGATAAAAATTTGAAAGAGAAAGGAAAAGAGAAAGTACTTACGCCAAGGAAATGTAGATAGGTAGCTGTTGAATGCAATGTCCCGTTATTATTATGTTTTGCGATCACGGAAATAATTTTTGTGCCCTCTGGAATTGTTGCATTATAGTAAATCGCTGACTTTTGCATGGGACGTCTATATTCATGAGATAAGTGTAAGTGTAATTTGTGGTACGTGTGGTAGCAATCTTTATAGTGGAACCCCTACTTCACTTTCGATTTGTGAACTATTTGACCAATGAAGGAGGCCTGTTCTATAATAGGAGTATTATAGCCACAAGTAGTAGGTAAGAATCCTCCTTCGCATTTTAGTTATGTTATAGGAATCGTCTTCTTATCTTTCATATAATAGCGCGTAACGTTATCTTTGCTCAAAGTTCGGGCCGTTTTATTTTATTTCTGATATGCATGGTTCGTTGAATAAAGGAATAGCAATAATAATTTCCCACGAATTTTTATG
>JABASI010003439.1:0-16537 GCA_019776505.1 Tomocerus nigrus
CACCAAGGCTGCGGCCCAACAGCACCATCCCCACGTCACCACCTACTCCAGCCACAGCCACCACAGGATCAGGGAGTCCTCCGTCGGCCCCGCCACCGTCTCACCCGACAGCAGCAGCAATGTCACCTCCCAGTCCGTCGTCCGGGCCAGCCGGATGGAGACGACCTCGAGCACCACCCCGTCACACGTCACCTCTTCTGCCCGCTCCTCACAGCAGCACTCCGCCGCCAGCAACAATGTTGTCCATCACTTCCCCTCGTCCCCCGCCTCCAGCAGGTCGCAGAGAGGAGGCGAAACCAACAGAAACAAGTAAGCGCCCGCTTCTTTCTCTTCACCTCTGCTTATCTCTTTTCAGTCTTTTCTTTCATGAAAGCTCCTGCCGCGAGATTTCAAACTTACTTTTCAGTTTTCTCATTTTTTAAAGAGAGAGAGTAGGGAATTTGCATATTGTACATTATGGCTCCAAGATTCACAATTTCACACGATTATTAAAGACAAATAGATTTGGAGTAAAGAATATTTTAGCATCTAAATGGAGTCAAGAAAAAATCGCACTATCGTGACAAGTAAACGCATCCTTTCCTAATACGGATGTGTGTTCTGATAAGTTTTGGAATTCAGCTCGCTCACTTCTTAGCATACGTTTTTCTAATTAGTCTAGCATAATAATTTCTTTATCGTTCTTCTGTAATCAGTTTTGACACGGGACTATCAAAGCATGCTACGTACAAATGCAAAATGAGAAAGTCCTGCAGAGATAGATGCAACAAGTTGGCTTGTTGTTATTATGATTACAGGTAAAAAGAGGAGATAATAAATATATGTATACAGAAAAGAGTGCAGTATTATTGTATTGTTACTAGCAAAAGTACGTGAAGTAGGGACAGAACAACAAACACTGATATTATGTGATGGTAACGAATTGATATGATTAGGATTTTATTTATTAAAGGAAAATGATGGAGGAGAGAACCTTAATCTTAAGATGTTTCTATTCTTCGGAGTTCCATTGTCGTGCAACTAAATCAGCAAGATTAAGGCAAACAAATGAATCCCTTAGAAAACATTTAAAAGTTAAGATGAGATGAGACAGGAAGAAAGGCGAGTCAAAAACGACCAAAATGTACACAAATAAAACGAAGACGCGGACTTTTTCTGTCCCTCTGAATGTATTTTTATGTGAGGCATCATGAACGAGAGAGAAATTTGCAGTTAAAATAAAGGTGAGGTGTGCTCTGTTTATACTGGCATTGTTGGGGCACACAATGCTACAATAGCTGAGCCTGTCCAACATTGCACGAGGGAATGAAATCAAAGAATCGTGAGAACAAACGATTTTATGTCATCCGTTCGCTTCACTCTTCCATTAAAGAGTGCACAACAGAGAACTGCATTTCTATAATGGCCTTAAGTCTTGTGCTAGCCATATCAAACCTTTTTATCGACTCTAAACTCCACAGAGAGTGAAACATTCAATATAGAACAATTCCGTTTATTTCCGTTGGATAGTCCCGTAGGTGAAATAATTGCTCTATAATTACTCCTAATGAACTACACCGAGAGTTTCTATACCTTTGTTGTACTTTTTTCTATTAGCAGATGAAGAAGTTAATAATTGAAAACTCTGCTGCTGCAGGTATCTACTAATAGACATTCATGTACGATATTATGAATTTTGCACACAATAATAGCACAGCCAATTGACTACACTGCTAGGTAGACTTTTGTATGGTCTATGGCTGAATACAAAGATTTCAACAGTAAAAATGATTAAAAATGATTAAAAATATTTAATAAAGATTTGAAATATGTATTGAGCAAATTATGCGTTAAAATTACTCCTAATGAACTACACCAAGAGTTTCTATACCTTTGTTGTACTTTTTTCTATTAGCAGATGAAGTTAATAACTGAAAACTGTGCTGCTGCAGATATCTACTTATAGACATCCATGTGTACGATATTATGAATTTTGCACACAATTATAGCACAGCCAATTGACTACACTATAGCTACACTTTTGTATGGTCTATGGCTAAATATAAAGATTTCAACAATAAAAATGATTAAAAATATTTAATAAAGATTTGAAATATGTATTGAGTAAATTATGCGTTAAGTGTGATAAGGGCTAATCAAATATGTTATCTTCGCAGATTCAATCTCCTCTTGCTTTTTTATTATTCGAAATTAATTTCCCTACACCTCGATGTATCTAGTGTCTGTACTTACAGCATACAATAACTTTTTGGTTGAACATTATCATTCTTTCTGTAATATCTGGTTTACAACGTTTTTTTAAGTTCTACAGTTGCACTGCACATACCGCAAGTCATTATATCCGTCTATTTTTGTAGTAAACGTGACTGACGTGAGTACATATTTTAAAGGAATCGGCTTATTTTTGATAAAGGTACTTAATAGTTAGGAAGTCATTGGATAGGACTCTGATAGAATGAAATCAAATTTAAGGAGCAGGTCATGCAAAGCACACTCTTGATATTTTACGACTCTGACGATGAAATTAGGAATCAGGCAGAATAAGAAAACATTTTTATGTACAAACTTAATTATTTTAGCTGACTAGGCTTATGACTTATACGTACGTAACTCTATAAATTGAAACATTAAATAGACGTGTGAGACTATAGGGAATAGGAGAAATACTCGAGATATGTTTAATCACTTCAATTTATTACAACGAAATGTATTTACTTAGAGCCAGCTTACTATAGTTAAAGAAAATGCTAAAAAAATCAGTTTTTGATGCACAGATAATGATGTAATGTATAGTGACTTCAGTAAATCTTTAATTTGGGAAAGAGAAACATGATCAGGTAGTTATGTACTTTTGAAAAGGTAAGCAAGCGCTAAATAAAGCACATTCTCCCCTATTCTCATAAACAACACACCAGTGATCAAGATTACAATTGTACAGTTAAAAATTAAGGATACCGGCAAAGGAAAGGAAACACTCTCATGTTATTAAGTGATAAAGGCAATGGGATTATTGAGTTTGGAGTAGCCGACAAAATAGCGCATAATAAAAACACGTAAAATATTTTAGTGGTAAAAGGTAACAAGCTTTTGATGTGATAGCAGATCTTGCTGAAATTATTTAGCACTTGTCAGAATAACTGTAATGATCCAATTGTTAATTTCAGCTGGTTAGTTTTGACAATATCAAAAATGTACACTTATCCTTAATCACTATTATATAATTTTTTAATTTTAAAGTGATTTCTTAGTCATTGCGATTTAAATAGCCAAATCAGTAGAATCTGAACTATTTTTGGTGGACTAGATCTAAAAGCAGGAGACTAAAGGATAGCTTAGCGTGTCACTAATCTCACTAATCATTGTGTACATATTTATGATGCCCTGACTGGTTTGCCTGCTTAGAAGACTCTTTCAAAAATACTATACATTATTTATGTGGGCCATCGTGGTAGCTATTTTCTAATACAATTACAGCGTGTATTTGCCTTGAAGTAAAACCGAGCAAGTGTTAGGTCTTTGTACTGTGGGGAAATGCAAGTACTTAGCTACTTACACATAGCAAATCATGTTTTGTGTATATATGAGTCTTTTCATTAAAGTGTGAACTGCATTTTACTCGTTGTTGCTTGTCCATAGATCTTGTCTCGTTTAAAACTAAGTTGCAGTGCAATACAAGAGGCTGCACATGGTAATGAGACAAGAAAATTATAGAAAACTTACTCAACTTTTATGGTAACTTAAATAGGTTTACATAAAATTGCCACGTACATGTCTTTACTACACTACATCCTTATTGCACTTCCTTTGTAAACCAAGTTGTAGTAGCACAGTCCAACTAAAGCGTGTAGCAATTATTTATTTGCGCTATAAACCTTTAGCGGCTTTAGCTATACGTATATGTGCATATTTAACGACAGGTTCATGTAAATACTGCACCTTAGTCCAACTAAAGCGTGTAGCAATTATTTATTTGCGCTATAAACCTTTAGCGGCTTTAGCTATACGTATATGTGCATATTTAACGACAGGTTCATGTAAATACTAAATAGACTGCACCTTATTTAACATTAATTACAATTAGTATTCAATATTAATTTATTTAATTATAGGCTGTAGTCTATTTAATATTAATTTAAAAATATTAATTTACTTAATTAGGCTCTATACCCTGTTTAATATTTAATACAATTCAGGAGGAATTCTGCTACAGTTAAAGATCAAAATGGACATTCAAAGTGTTGTTATGTTTTAGCAAGGTTTAAGTTATCTAAGCGTCTAAATTGGCTGGGTATATGGCATAGGCATATATTCTTTCGCATATTGCTGCAAATAGGTAATAGTGGACTCAGTGGACTGGCTGAAAGATCTGTAGAGAGATGTGTACTAGTTAATAATATTATGCCTTCTTTGGTTGGCCTAGCCTACATTTGTGCACTTCATGCATTCACTCTCGTCACATGCTATGCTAATGTGCTGTAAGTAGACTTTTATAGTATTGGTAAAAGTACTTACATGCTATGACATGACCAAGACTAATTGATTCCAACCAATCTTCAATCGAAAGAAATCGATCGGAAAATGTGTCATTGGAATTGAGGAGGAAGGAGTGTTTATTGGAGAGTCTCAAAGTCTCAACTTATCTTTACGACTTTATTGTTAACGACTTTAGCTATCGGCTGCTATATTTAAGTAGGCCGATTCATTTTCTTTCTTTATCTCCTCGTTAAGGTATTTTGGGAATTTCTATTAATATCATTATTTATAAATAGGGGGACAATGGACTAGTCCATTCCATTGATCCCTTAACCCGTCCACCAGATCAGCTGAGCTCTCATTGTCCCTTTAACTTATCATTGTAGTTTTAGTTTAGGATTTACAGTTTGGATGCATGCAGCTAATCCTATTTATTAATAATGGTGTTAGGACCAAGGTGTGTAAAACGACTACGCGCAGTCAACTGCTGTCGCCAACTTCTGGTAAAGCTTCAATGACTTATTGTTCACTAAGCCTCCTTCGGCTTCACTTACCATTTACTCCTTTCAAAGGCCAACAATGAGAGTGAGAGCCGAAATTCACAAACTTCACACACTTCACACACTTATACTCATATCTGTGTGAATCTCTTTAGAATTAAGGAAATTCAGAGTCACAACCATTCAGCCCTAAGTAAGTAGTCGAGTTGTAAATTGATGAGATGCCATTTAGATATTTCGCGATGGGATTTTGATCAAAAGATGCACTTGGAAAACATTCATTTATTAAGTTGATACTCTGCTTTTTTGTGTCTAGAAGGAAACGACACAAATGAATTTTTCAACTTTATTTTAATTCTAATAAAGTTTTAAGGTTGTACTTTTACCGAAAGTCGAGGATTTACCTATGACAAAATCCTCGAAATGTCTACTAAATGTGACTCCGTAATGAAAGCAAAAGTTTCCTTTCAAACGGGATAATTGCATTTAACCTTAAATTACAAAAACTGTTGAACAGTACAAACGATGTAAGAAAATTTTGAGAATTTTCAATTCTATTTAGTAAAGTTAGGATTGCTTATATGTATAAGAAGCATAATGAGAATAATGATTATTAGTATAGTAAAAATTCCCGTTTCACAATTTTAATCCCACATTTATTTTCTGCTGTGAGATATGAATGCGTACAAATTGACATTAGAGTTGAATCCAACCATTATGTGATTAAATGCTCTTCAATGCCACTCTAACATAATAATGTGAAGATTTTGGCACTCATATCATTCATAAAGATTAAGATTAGCTCCTTTTAATCAAAAAGTAATTTCCTTCATCTTTCTATACTGACAAGGTAGTACTGCATACCTACTAGTCTTGTTATGCTGCAGTTTCCCATATTTCAGTCGTGCATTACATGATGATAAACATAATTTACCAGTTAGCATTTTTACTTTTTATCCCTTGATTATTAAATTACCTAGTTGCAATTTATCTCTGTATATTCGTAGCTTATATTCATATCTTTTTAGATTTGTCATAAAATAAACGTAAAAGATATGGATATGGATACTTGTGTTTTTAGTTTATTAGCACTGTTTGTATTTTTTGACTTTAGCATGTATTTTTCAAGTATAATACTATAATACTATGTAGGTAATGGATGACAAATGACAAGATAAATAAGTGTGCGTAGGTAGGTCCCTCCCTATGTAGAATTTTCCCATACTCTCTATTCTGTCGATATGGATGACACTTTCCTCCAAGTCTAATTTCTACTTTAGAAAATTTATTTTGATGGCTAATTAAATCTTGTAAAAGTCCAAACTAATTTAGTATCAACGTAGTTGAAAAGGTCATTTTAGTGTAATATCCAGGGGAGCATTGCATCGTATAATAATTTTGCGATTTGAAATTAAACGTGCGTTTGCATTTCAAGAACGGAAAAGTTTTCACTCTTTTTAAGCTAATTGTGGGTTGGGTCTTTTATTCGTGCAACCGCTACAGTAGCTATGCCTGTAGTGTGTACAATGCACAAACGAAATAGAAAATAGAGACACACCACCAGCAAGGAGGACTGAAAAAACATTTTTACTTGTTCAAGTTAAGATAGCAGGCCGCAAAGAATGCTTCTAGGTAGTTCTTCTAAATACCTGACGGTATGCAATGTAAAAAGTGTGTACACAGTGCCCATTTTCTGTAGGTGCGTCCTGTTTGCCACTAAATGGGTCTAGTCTAGCCATTGTGCTCACTTTCTTTGTGCTTATTGTGTGAAGCCATTGAGCATTGTTGTTAATGCGCCACAGATTGTAACCTAATGAAGTTAAATAAAACTGGCTGTGACTTAGAATAACAGAGTTTTAGCCACGACGAATAACTATAAGTCTGAATGAAGGAGAAGAGTAGGAAAGGGAGCTTAGCTTACAAGTTTGCCTTTAAGCATCTGAAGTTTAATTTCTGTGGGTACAATCTATTTAGGCAAGAACAAGATGCTAAAATACGTACATACATAGTAAAGGCGGATATATGCAGATGGATTTAGATGTAGGCTCTGGGCAGCTAAGTTAAAGAAGCGAATCTCCCAATTTCAGAGAAATGAGAAAAGAGGGATAACTCACTTGGTTAATGTACGCAGAGCGATTGTCCGTCATTTCAAAAATCGCATTCTGTTTGTCTATCAGAGCCGCAAGTGCAGTAATGAATTTCGATTTCGTTTTACTTGTGCGTATTATAGGTTCATCTCCTGAGGTTACCTTCGCTCCTCTTACATTCGGCTAGACAAGACAGACACGAGAAATCACACTCTCATCGTAATGTATTTAATTTACATTTTGATATTCTCATGTACGTGTATGGATATGAAGAGACTTGGAAGTTATAGAGAGATGAGAATTGAGACAGTAACAATGTCCATCTAAATATTAAGCCGCTGGCAGATCAAATAATCTATTATGCTACATAAACATGGCGGCACAATAAACGGTTCTTGTATAAATATTGTACATGACATCAAAGAGATAATCTCCTATTAACTGTCATATAGTTCGTTAGTTAGCGTAATAAATAGTGAAGGAATAATGGCGTGCAAAAAGGAATCGTCGTCGAAAATTCGTTTCCTTTGCCTTGCTTGTTGGTGTGTGTAGCGTGGCGTTGAGTTGGAGGCGAAATTGATGATGTGATGTAAAATGATATTAGAATCTTGTTGTTTAATTATTTGCTAATATGTTTAAAGTTACACCATCAACGTCATCTGAACTGAGTTGCCAAGCCTCACCTCTCCCTCTCCTCTGTCTACGTTTTCTAGCATTTCCATTCTGCATCCCATCAGCTATCTCGCTTCAAAATTATTCCCTCTACACATTCATTATAATATTATATCATGCAGAATCTGATATAGAATGGATAGATAGCAGGCGATATGGGATCTTTCGTTATGTCATCTATAGTTACTTACTTGTGTTGTGTATGATAGGAAACGTGAGCTCTGGGCTAAATAAATATCTTCGCTGAGAGTAATTGCTAAAGTAAAGCATATCTAGTCATGCAAAGAAAAAGCGAAACATATTAAGAGTCAACAAGAAATCTATGCACGCTGTAGTTAGTGTATGATGGTAAACGGTAAATTATTAGCATTGCCGTTGCATTGGAGCTGCAGCACTGCCCAAACCGGAAATATGGTGACATGACAGTCACACTCTTCTACTATACTCCTTCGGTTTGCATTTAGCTGCACACAGCGAGCTATACTTATAATCAATTCATTCAAGTCAAGAGGATTTTCCTATTGTCAGTAATCTCCATTCTATTTACTTATTTACTGGCCACTAAAGGGAAATTATATCTCACACTATTCACATTCTTCTAATGTACACACACTAAGTACCTATGGATATGGCAGGATATGCTTTATATAAGTTTCTTATGTAATTTAGTATAGAGAACTTGCTCAGGATTGTTAACGGGTGGTGGTGCTTATGCCGACACTTTTATTATACTCATAATGAATGTCCATATCACGACGATGTTATGTTATTATATCAGTAACAATAATATAAAATAAATAAGGATGAACACAATGGCTATATGAGACACACAGACAGGAGTAAGATAACACTCCCCCACTTTTAATTTCACTTGCCCTTATAGCCCCGTCGTCCTCTAGCCCGTTTATATCTCTATTATTTATAATATTTGTAGCCGTATATTTAATGCGTTTCACTAAATACATTCACACTTTTATGTTAATTAGACAAAAATGATTGAATGTGGAAAGGGTAATGGTAAAATTAATAGAAATTTTATTTTGTCGAAGATTTTCAAAAAGGTATATAGTAGTTACTACTACTTACAAGTTTCCCTCAAGGAAAGGTTACCTATGCTAATTATCCCATTAGGGATTTAATCAGTAAACAGAGAATTTACACTTTTGTGCGTGTCCCTTCATTAATGGTTAGCATAACTATGCGCTTTAATATTTAGTGGTTAGTGCTGCGAAGGTAGGCTGCACTATGGAAAGCTGGTAAGCATCTTTATTTCTATTTGCCATTTAGCCTCACTATTTTTTGATGGCAAAAATGCAAAGAGCAATAATCTTTGCGACGTGATTCCCCTTAATTTTCATGATTTTCTTCTCGTTTTTATAATTTAACAAGTAAAACATGCAAAAGGGAGAGAAAATGAATGGTATCCTTTAATAGTTGTGCTTGAGCACAAAGTGTACATGTACATGTCTGAAATCCAAGCCAATTAAGCCAATCAAAGATGTAGAAAATCCTGATGCACACTTCCAATTGTTGTTTCGTGCTCATTGCCTAATAATTTCGAGGAATTTTAAAATTAGATATTGGGTGGTTGTTGCTTTTGGCTGGTTGCTGATTTAGGTACATCTCTCCTGGTATAATTCCTCCTTGATTTATGGAATTACAAATAAAACTTTTCAGAAACATTTTCCCCACTTTCAAACAGTGTTAATCATTCTGCTCTGTCCGAGTTAACTTTTGTTGTATCTGCCTTTACAAGCAAATAATAAATAAAAGCTTTAGATGAATGGAATAATAGAAGCTCGCCAAGAGAGAGAGAGGATAGACAAGTGGGTGGTGCGTACTTAAGATTAGATTCACTCTCCGCCGTCTGAGCTAGTAGTTGCTATCCCGGTGAATTCTATTTATCTATTCAAGTGTACTTTTATTACAAAAGTGTGTTTTATATATAAAAAGCGTATTATAATTATGGACAATGTTTATAGTGTACTCAGTAGAGAGGTAAATATTAGCAGTGGATACATAGTAGGGGTATTCATTTGTTGTGTTGGCTGATGACTTGTTCGTGAGAGTAAGTCAGGCGTCGTGATAACAATAACAGACTTGAATAATCAAATGCGCTCGCTCGCTCAGCTTACTAAAGACAGGCAAATAATGAATAGGGGAATTAAATGTGTGCTGTTACTGCTGCTGCTCAGAATAAATAGTGTTTGAAGCACAGAGCGCCTTGTGTGTATGTACACATATAATATTCCACTAACAGACAATCAGAACATGTAGTTAGCAAGGCAAATGATATAGAAGAACATTTATCATGTAGTTCTTGTCTTTTCCATAGAAATTTACACTGGCCGTAAGTAGAGAGAGAGATAAGACAGAGAGAAGACCGGTCATTTAAAAGTATTCTAAGATTTTTAATTTATGAGATGGAGATAAGAGTCGTGGGCTGCTCCTGACTGACATGTCTGACTATCTGCTTCTGCTTTTCCATCTCATCTCTCCACCACCAACAACAAATGCTACATAGGCACTTGCTTTGTACGCTTTTCTGCCGTATATAGCCCTATCTATTGGTTCTGGTATTACTTATCCGATTTTTTTCAAAGAATTTTCTAAACTTGAATTCTTTAGATTAGATAGCTATCCCTCACTTACTCTTACTCTATAGAACAATCCTATTATATATAGGTACACACACACCGATGCATGTGAGCTGAAAGCATGTCTAGTATTGCCAATAATACTTGAATTCTCCTTTCCTTCGGCTTAATTCACTAATGGATCCATAAAGTACGTACAAAAATCTAGAAATGGTGTGCTTTGAATACTAATCAGATGTCGGCAGACCTATAGGACTCCTCACTCTGTCTCAGACTAAAGAAATACAAAGTGTCTGCCAAAAGTGCTAATTGACAAAATAATTAGATTTCCTCCATTTATTTTACAATTATTGCCTAACTTAGCAAGAGCACGTATCCGCATCCCCTCAAACACAAATAAAATACATACAATTAAATTAACTGCAGTTTTTTCGTGAACTTCATTCACACCAGATTGAAATTCAAAAGGCGATAATGAAACAGACAGTCAGTAGACGAAATGACAGAGACGGGTCCATTTTTTTCATTGGAAGTTTGAGCTGCCAAAAGAAATGAGAGACAGAAGATAGTAAATAGGAAAGTTGATTCTTGTTGATAGTTGCCTGCATCCTTTAGAATTTATATTTTATAAATCTAATCAGTGATTAAATAATTATTTTTCTATGTCAAAGGTTATAAAACAAAAGTTTTCAGCTTTTAAAGAGACCAATGTACTGGCACAAAATGTTTCTTTGGCCAAATATATTATTTCGAGGATATTTGAGATAAACTGCTTCCTACCAAAATAAGATTAAGGGCCATAAAAGGGAGAGTGAGTCGGGAACTGAATGTGTGATAATTTGATAAAGAGTCATTTCAAAAAGAGAGATCCGTTTAGTGATTTCTAAAAGCAAGTCATTAGGTTTTTTATTATTGTGAATTTTCGTAGGGAAATATTATAAATCTTGGTTCTTGCTATTGTATTGTTACTGAGATGGCCAATAAAATTTTTATTGACGTTTGGACGTCGAGATTTATCGACCTGAAGTGAAATAATCCCCACAAGAGTGTCTTTCATTCTTCAGCTCTCCATACCTATGCGGATGTATGTAGTTAGATTAAAATGAAACAAAAGCCCATGTAGCTGCATAAATTATATTAAATAAGAAACTGAATCCGAGCTGTGGTGAATTAATGGTACAAGTAGCCTTGAATTGTGTTCTACACAAACGAGTATTTTTGGTATGCTTGTATTTCTGAGGAAAAATCATCTTTAACGAGATTTCTGTTAGCGTGTACACTAAAGTCAAATGAAGATGCGACGATTCTGTAAAAACTTGCCCTGACATTGGAGTTGACTGGACGAGATTCCTGTGGAATTCCATATAAATGTAAATAACTTAGCTTAAGAGACAAATTAATGCGCATAATGTATTTCTTTCAAATTAGAAATATCCAAACAGATAATAGATAATATTGTTATCGTATACACGTCAGCATTGGAGTGGAGATAAAATTACCATTTTTATCCAACACTTGTATCTTCTAATCTTTTTCAAGGATTTCATTTCATACGCATATTTACTTACATAATGGATTCTTTTATTTGTGGCATTTATTTTTCCTTGACATTCTTGGATCACAGTCGTGCTTCTCAAAAAATCTTGTTTGTATAGAAAAAGAATGGATTACGAAAGGGTAATTGAATATTTGAGGCTTTTGTTCAAGTGGGATCTTAAAATAGTTGTTGTGGAATAGTCAATTGAGTTGCGGCTCTTTCTTTTCCTCATTTTGGCCAAGCTCATTTTCTGGTAGTAACCTGGATATGCGAAATAATGTGAAATTGAAATCATGCAATAGTATCATGCATGGTAGTAGTAGTGAGTGAGAGTGTATTTACCAACTTTTGTTCATTTAAGAATTTACGACGCATCAGACTCAACACGAACGTGAATGTATACGTGAATTGTGAGGAATGACAAATGTGAATTGTAACATAAGTGACATTAAAGTAAAGCACTACAAGAGAGGAGAAAAAGTGTCGAGTGTATAACGCAATGACGGAATCCAACATCCAACCAAAATGTACATTCATTGACAACAATAATGCATTATTATTAGTGTCTTTCTGCTAAGGATCCTTATGTCACAGTTGTAAGGGAGTTATGCAAGAATTTAAATTATTTCTGGTCATGTCATCCACTTGCTTTACTTATAATATCTGTAAAAAGGCATCTAATCCCAGCCAAAAATGCTGTACCTAATGGAAATGTGAGTCGCATCGCAAGTCGCAATTCGAGATCTCACACAGTCTGCACACTACAGAGTTACTTCACCTCCTATGATAATAATAATAATAAACAAACAGAAATGATTTTGAGCTTATTACGTAATGGTTCCGTGAGTACAGAATACTTTTCATACCTCTCTCACCTCTCTGCTACTTACTCTGCAACTTACACAGAGATCAGATCACATAACATAGCAGAATGCCAGAGAGATGATGATATGGTACGTAAATAAGGAAACAAACCCAATGCAGTTCAATCTGTTCAATAGATAATAATAATATTGTAACATTATAAGATGTGTGTGCGTGTATTTACGTGTTATGCTGTCGTATCTGGTTTCTGCAGAATGGCACAGAGTAAGCATAATGAGCATATAGACAATGTAAAAATGAAGTGGACTCAGATTGACAGAGGTAAATCTTTGGAGAGTCAGACCAAGACACACTAACCATAACCATTGCATGGAATGGAAGGCAGGAGATAAGAAAAGTAGGATTGCTTATCCATTATCTCTCGCCGATTGTGTATCTGCAGAGTGTAAACGATTATCTTAACGTGATTCTGCCATTAGATTATTGCAACGCGACGAAACGACTAAACGAAATCTGCCTTATTCATGTCCTCCTCTGATGCAAAGCATTTTTAAGTAGATGTAAAGCCATTTCTTTCAGCAGTGGATGCTATTGGGCCACTACACCACTGGCCTGCACTACTTCAATCTACACACGACACACAGATAGCCAGAGATCCTTCCAAAATGCACTTTTCTAGTTCACTCACTTCATGACATGACATGCCGTGACACTAGTCATTTGCTAGAAGATGCTATTTACCCAGTTAGTTATTTAATATTCTTAACGAAAGCGAATAGCCCTATTGCCACACACACATAACCTCATCCCTGCTCCACTCACACAAAAATCATACTACTATTCAATTATAAAACAGTAGCACTCATTCCACTCACAATAATACCGTATATACCTTCATTTATATGCCCTATAGGCATTTACTATTATTTATCATTTTTGAAAAATATATTGAATGAATAAATCCTTCATTCTCTAATTTCTTACTTATTGTTAGAATGAAAATTTTTAAAAGAGCCTGGCTGAGTTTCTTTTGCTAAAAGAGATTTATTGTCATGCACGGTAATAGGATTTAAAATGAGTCATGAGACTTGGACTTCCTTTCAGAAACGGTGGTGTCAAAATGGAGTTATACGGTGTAGCCATTTTATTTGTTTTGCCTTAGTTCTCAATTTCATGCAGTAATATGACGCTCATTAAATAACTTATTATGCTTTATATGTGAGTGAGTTTACTGCATCCATGTACTTTTTACTATAGCCTATGATTATCAACGTGTGCATTTCCATTGTGTTTGTTATTGTACATGAAATTAGCACTAATGTACTACTACTGTTACTGTAGGGTATGTAAAGGTACATCATATGCAAGCAAAATATTTTTCCATGAGTTTTGTATTTCTTTGCAAACGTCATGCATGCATTGGATTTATTAGCCACAACACACGACAAAGACAAATGCAAGTAAGCAAGTAAAAGTGAATCAAATGCTAACAGTAAGTTAACTTAGCAAGCTTATGACAGTCACATATATAGCACTAGTCGCATGCAAAACCTTACTGGGTAATTATATAACAGATATTATTTCGTGTACGTGTATTACCTACATGCATGCACACCTAGAACCTAGTTGTGTGGATTTGGAGTGAGCTAGCAGAAGATATGATATGATAATATGAGCACATATTTTATAGATTAGAGATAGGAAGCACGAGATGAAGGCGAGAGTGAAATCAAGAGGACTAATGCGGAAGAATGCTAAAAAATCGAGCTTTTAGTAGTTTGCCACTCAGCTATTAAGTGAATAAGATGTAAAAAATTCTCATCATTCTATTATGCTGACAAAAGGAGAATTAACTGTTTCACTTTTATGGAACTAGAGAAGTTCTAACGTTAAAGTTCCTGTAACTTGTTAATCGCAACTATTTATTTAATAATGATGCAATAGCCCAGGTTACTTATTCCCATGCATTAATAATTAAATAGCAGCATATCGTATCTCATTGAAAGTTACACTTTTAAGTATTTACTTGTGTAGAGTCCAGCTCTATACGTGCATACGTCAGTCTTGATTCTTGATTACACTCTCGTGCTTTGTTTACGACTTGATAAGGAAGAACAACAATCTGTAATTATTTATTAGACTAAAGTTCTTATATTTACATCTCCATT
The DNA here is from genome assembly GCA_019776505.1 of Tomocerus nigrus. Classification (NCBI taxonomy): domain Eukaryota; kingdom Metazoa; phylum Arthropoda; class Collembola; order Entomobryomorpha; family Tomoceridae; genus Tomocerus; species Tomocerus nigrus. Next base: position 14,860 of record JABASI010003439.1, read on the forward strand.
TGTTCATTAAGCCTTCTAATTGACGATTTATCCCCAACCAACATTTAATATTCATTATTTATTATAAACATCACGATGTGTCTACTTAAATAGTCTTTGTATATAGTGAATGCACCTAATGTAGGTAAGGTAAAGGTAATGTGAGCGTAGCGAATTGCAACACTGTCAAATTCCTCAACTGCGCTTCGCTGCCCTCTACGAAATCTTGGGTGGTTTTTCTAAATGATAGCATTTTACATAACTACTTATTATGTGGAGTATCATATTTAGAACTTTAATTTGCTCAACATGCAAAACGTTACCTACTCATTTATCTTGTCACATTGACACAGCAAAACCACCCCCATAATGTAAATATTTGTGTTGAATGGCATTTTTAATTAAAAAACTTGGTCGCAGCCGCTTAGATTGGAGACAAAAAGTTAATATTTGTTAGTATAACTGCACGCGAATCATAGTCATATTTTAACATAAATGTGTGATGTGTTAATGTGTAACTATCTTAACTCTGAATTTTTGCAATGATTTCCTCTTTTATTTACTCAGAACTATTAGGACTAATAGGTACGGAGATAAAAACTTTACAGTTTAAGGATAAATTACACCAACATTATTTCATTAAACTCAAAACCTCATTGTGCCATGTCATGACTGTCATTCATGTTTGTTGGGAAAATGTTTTATGAGTATAATAATAATAATAATAATAATAATAGTAATAATATCAATAGTAATAAGTAATTGTAATTGCGTATTTATGGCAGTTACTGTTATTAAATAGCTGCCAAACGACGACAGTACGTTTATTAACTAGTTAAGATTTTGAACATTTTAAGACGAAGATACCGATTTTATATTATTTTTACCCTCAAACAGTTTATTGATTATTGCATTAACTCAAAAAACATAATAATTACTTATTTTTACTTAATAGATATTTACTATAGGGGCTGCATTGACTGCATGGAACTAAATGCTAAAAATCATGAAGAGTACAATGGCGCAGGTAGCCGTTAAAATTGGAAATGATATTAGCTTAGGAGAATTATTGCATCCATCAAAGGTGCAGGTGCTGCAGTGTTTGAATAATCGTTCTTCTGGGTTGCGATTATGGCAAAAACTTTTGGCTTCTTTGTCAGTGACGCAAGCCCGAGTTCGGTAGAAGCCGTAAACGGAGGCGTTTTGTATTACTTTATTGGCACAAAGGAAGTATTTTCGTCGCTTGCCAGGTTTCTTATGTTCTACGTAGGGCAAAGAATATTTTGTCATTATAACGACAATCTGGAACTCATTTGAAAACAGATTTACGTGTTTGGTTACCTACGGTGAAAAGTGGAACATTGTTTAGGAGTGCCTAGACCTTCGTCACACTTTTCGTCTTGTTGTTCCGGTGAAGAGTAGCAAACAAGACAGGACAAGTCTAATGTGTTTCCTATGTGCGGGAGTGAATTCCAGAATAGTATTAATTTTACTTTATATACCATTTATACTATAGTGGCCATTAAAATTGAAGATGCATATTTACCAGTGCTCATAGGAAAGGTGACCAAGTGTAATAAAATGACAAGGACCAAAATCTTCATTTCTTTACAGGTTGCAGCAAGGGACGTGTCCAATCGGAGTTGATGCAAATATTATGAATTCTTAGTTAGAATAGTAGGTACCTATCTAATAGTTA
>JABASI010003440.1:0-16535 GCA_019776505.1 Tomocerus nigrus
TAACTAGTACATCATTGTTTACAACAGAATGAGCTGGTAATTAGCAGTGTAATGTAATTATAGCAATGTAAAAACCCTGAAAATGTGAACTATTACCGTAAGTAAACTTATTCATATTAAAATGAGTTTATTTGGAAATCATAATTGTTTATGTCGGGATTTTATTGTTGTAAGTTGTAACATGACAAAATAAAAAAGACAGCATTATTGTAACGAGAAAGGTATATAAATAACGATCATCGAGCAGCACTAATGAAGATTGAATTCAATATGGCTGCTGTACTCCATGCCACAAGGACGGTGCCACAAGAAAATAAGAAAATCAAAGTTCCATGGGGTTAAATCAAACAAAAGTTCTGAAACAAAGATGACTTAAAAATAAAATAGCAAGTGTTTACAATAGATGCTCTTGGTACTGTCTGTATAGTTGTGAGCTAAAACTCAAACTCTAAACAAGTGTAAAGAGTGCACCTTTTTTTCAACCGATTTATAGGTAAACGTAGACTATGTACGAGTAATCCTCGGGTGAGCCTCTAAATATTGTAGCGTAGTGTTGGCAAAGTATATTTTGTAAGGCGGAAAGTGGAAGGGAGGAGAAATCCCCTTTCTTTTCTACGCGATGAGTCAAGTCACTCATTGTCAGCAATATCTTATCAAGGTAGATCTTCTCTTTGAAAAATGGTCTTTCACTAGAATGAAACACCTTTCGTGTAGGAAAGATAAAGCTAAACTTGGCAAAAAAAACTCAAGCCGCAACGTTGAGAATATGCCTCTCAATGCTTTCTAAAGAGACAGAAACTGAATGCATCTTTAACGAACGTAACGACTTCTATTCACATTCAACCTCAACCTTCGTTTTCCTGCTATTCGCTATTTTGTATTTCTACAAAATGCCTCGTCGTGTCTCTCTATAGTAAATAAATGCATGCGTTCACTGCCGAGGCAGGTGTACTCTGTTACAATGGATATGTCTAGGAAGGTAGACTCTTCCGACTGTTTCCAAATTAAAATTTCACTTTTTTCGTTCGGAGACAAAAATGAAGATTTTGTTTCCAGTCTATTGTTTTGCGGACTGCACTGCTAGTCTGCTAGTACAATCTGTAGCAGCCTTTCATTTATATGCCTCCAGTTGAAAATAGTGACATTTTAATTTGAAAACAGTCGGAGGAGCCTACCTTGCTACAATTCCATGGTAACAGAGTACACCAGCCTTGGTTCACTGCCAAAGTCACCGAATTCAATGATTATAATAACTACAAAAATGCGTTTCTAGACTTTACATTTTACTGGTATAGGAAAGGAGTGTTTCTCTGCAAATTCAGGACGGGGTGGCAAAGTTGCAACTACAGACAACGCTCCTACATTTAAACTATTGTTAAGTAATATGGTTTATGTGAATGAATTTACCAAATCTATGAGTCGTATAATTATAATGTCTGCAGCTTTTCCTGTAAGGAATATAGTATTTATTCATTAGCCATGCACTCTTCCAGGACCATAATAATTTTGGGTAGAGCAAACTCTATACTGGATGGACACTGGAGCCATCATATGAACAAGATAGAAGATATGTTGTTTATCACTTGAAATTATAAAAGCTTCCAGGTTACTTGGAGGCAAGTAATTTTACATTTAGTTTACCAAGTGTAGGGACTTAGGGAGTTGATGCGCCATATTATGCAAACTAATAATTAAGATTTTGATCATCAAGATCTTTATCCCCTTCTTAGTATTTCCATCAGATAAAGCATGATCGTCCAAGTTAATGTGACGACACAAATGAGATTTTTCAATACAGGAATATTGTGGTTTCTTTAAGCAGCATTCAGAAGAGAATGTTCACATCCGCGTCGCAGTTTGCCAACCAGCATGTGTGCATGTAAATAATTATTAACAGCACAATTTATGAATCATGTCATACTTTTCCGTAGTGTGGCATTACTATGATAGCATATGTATGAATGCTACGATTTTAGATCATTATAGATGACAGTATGAATAAGTCTTGAATTTGTTTTATAGAAACTTTGAAATAGTTCTTATTTAAAAGCAGGAAGTTCTGGCAGTTTCTATGCGCTATGGGCATGTATTTTTGTATAGGTAGGTGCATCTTAAAATTTACAATGGATGCATATAAATAAAAGAAAATCCACCTACGTTGCAGTTTTGGTTCACATTAATAAAGGAAGAATTAAATAATTTATTTCCGGATATGTAAGTAGGATAGGAACAGGAATTAAAAATTGATGTTCATTGTATTCATGGAGCATCCACGTAGGACCTTTCTTTAGCTTCTCTCTATGAGAGAATATGCAATTTGTTAGTGAAATTCTTTACGTGACCCTTCTGGTATCACACCAAGATAAAGCCTACTAGTTGACCCTCCTTTGGCGTTGATCAAGTTGTGCATACTGTTTCCTTGTCTATTATATTTCCCCTTCCCCTGCCGCTGCTTCTAGTGAACCGACGATATCGGGGAAGGGGAGCCACGTAAGTAAGTAAGACAGGCACGACACGACACAGGTAATACACACGACCTGTTAACATAAACATTATAGTTGATGATTTTATGACAATATGGTGAGCAACTAGAATGCGGAAGTAACAGCAACATTTGTAACTCTCCGAGTTGCCAAAATAAAAACGTATATGCTGACGTGGATTTAAAAGATGGAAAGGTGCCAATATTGATTTTTATTACAAATTATTTAGACACTAACCCCAGAAAGAATGATAGAGTTGAAATTACATGTAGGTGCATAATGAATGAATGTGTATGAAATTATTGTACTTAATATGCGCCCTAACAACACTATTCCCTTTACAAGACTGTTAAAATGGCTAGATAACACTTGTCACTTGTAGAGTTTGAATAGTGTCATTAGGGTGAAGGTGACCTTTAGGGTATCGCCAATTGTTTTTGTTGAAGGTCAAAAATTTTTTTACAGGTAACCAACTATACCGGTTGAAAGGTAGACGTAAAGGGGTAAGAACAAATTCTACAATAATAAAATATTATTGTCTTAGTACATCTGAAATGGTGAAGGCAGGAAAAGAGATTGGATATGTTGCAGTCTTGAAAACTCAGCGCACCGAAAGTAAGGGCAAATAAGATTACATCTGGTGCATTCGAAAAGATATACATAGAAGTAGCGAATGGGATTTGCTCTTTCGAATTTTCGGCTAGTGAAAATTCCGGTTCCAATTGCTTTCCATTTTTCGGTCGTTTTCTGACCTTACTAAATCTGCAGACCATGAAGGGCCACGTATGCTTTTGGTGGCCAATTTTCACCAAGGGTGAGAAATGTCGACTATTCTGATTTTAGAAGCGCTGAGGAGTCTCATTGCATCAATTTCCATGAAATTTGATCTTTTAAAATCTTTCAATTAAGCCCGAGACGATTCCCCGCCTTTTGCAAACCGGAAAAAGAAATTCGGAGGTGCCATCACATTTTTCAATACGATATCTCCATTTTTGAGAATAAGTGTAGTAGTAGTAGTAGGCCTCACCAAGTAGGATTTGGCTCTGCCATCCCAGAAGGATTTCCGAACTTCACACCTAGGTTTTGAAATTTTCTCCTTTTAGAACTGCCAGCTAGGATATCTTCAATTTTTATGGTCCCAAAAATATCTTTAAAAAATGGGCTACGGTCACAAAGGGAAAGACAAACGATCTGCAAACAAAATTAATAAAGAACGTTATATTCATGTATACCAGTGGATAGATATTAAATTGATTTACGAATAAAATTAGTTATGACTACAATTCACTCACCTGAAGAATCATAAGCCGATGAAAAATTTATTAGGCGGAAATTTTTCAGCAATCTTAAATGATTTTAATACAAAATAGTTACCCTACAGCCTGATAATTTATTCCCTACTGCTACACAGACTAGAAAGGAACCTTAAGTTAATAGTATTGCCTAAACTAAAACTACGAAAACCTAATGTTTTACTGCTACATTGTTAATACTGAAGTTTAGTGGAACTCGACGCGGTATTTATAGGAGCTAGGTACCTAATTACTAATTACTGCTTACACCCAGACATTTTTTGTTTACATTAAAATATACTTCCTCAATAAAAAGGCATAGTCAGAAGTCTATGGAAAATTTTTGGCATTAAAAAACCTGGAAATTTCCAAAATCATAGGGTGTGACAGATTGGCCAAATGCCACATGGAAAGTTGTACGTTTGTAACAAACAGATACCAAATCCACTGGGCTAAATACATACGGGCACCATTATCGCCACGCAACTTGTAGTGTTCAAAATTCAGATTTTTTCATAAACTTAAAGTAAACGCACTGAGGTGGTCTAGTAAAACGAATGCCGAATGGTATATATAGTAAAAGGAATGGAATCCGAACTCCGAATGTCATGTGTCACCTTAACTGGTAATTGTAATCCTCATTTGATTCTAGTAAATCTGAGTACATATAATATAGTGATATTACAGTATGGGTATAATATAACTATAACAGGTGCTTAATTGTTCATGTACCATACATTATAATTAATAAATTAATAAACAATAACAGTGTTAGATCCACCATAACAAAAAACATCCATTTAATAGTCCCCTGATAAGGGATTGTATTTTTTAATACGTAGTCGGGCATTCGTATTTGAAAACTGCGGAAATGGTTTGTGGCAACCTCAACTTTAAGTTAAGAGATATGCCCTCAAATCCCAGAAAAGTTCAAGTTATCTATGCGATAAAATAAGATTAAGATGCAAATATGTTGGAGTAGTATTAGCCTAGTAAAAACCTTTTCGAAGATTTTGTTGGTATCATCTACAATTGCGATTTCCAAAGTTTTTGAAATCAGCAGATTTAGGGTCACACTCTTAAATGAAAACTCCCACTCTCACTCCCCCTCTCACTCACATTTTGTCTTCGTTTCAATAGTGAGAGGGTGGGTGAGAAAGGGCGTTTTCCTGTGCTGTGGGTGGGTGTCTTGGGTGTAAGAGCAGTGACCAGTATTAGCTGTGCCTACTGATTTTGTTTACTATGTATTCAATTGGACCTATCTTGACACGTAAATAAAGCTAAACATCAACATCCTAAATTTTTGTATTAAGAATGTGGGCCTTAGTATTAAAACCCCTAATCCAGCATCTGGGCGCAATAGATAGTAAACCCTGGCTCGCTAAGGATTTTTTGTTACCATTACAGTACTGTTTATGATATTTCATTTTAAATATAAATCTATACATGAATGTTAGGTCCAAAATTTAGCCACACGCATTTTCGTTTTTACAACAGGTAAGTATGTAAAAAAGGACCACTATGTGTTAAACAAGCTAATTCTTTTTATAGCTTTTTGAGCTAACTTTTTGCCAAGGCGGGGTTTACACAGAGCCATTTCCTAGTGCAGAGAAATAAACAATTTACACAGTTGTACATACATACACTGCTCGTTATGGAAAATTTTTGTCCACGTCAGTTTTCTGAAGGTACCTAACCCTATAGTTAAGTCATTGGCATTTGCAGCACAATTTTACATCAATCAAACTAAACCTGCAACAACAGGCTATTTTTAGCTTTGATATTGCAGCGTCCTTTTCAATAAATACAAATTGTCCAATCATTGAACCTTAGTATGTAGTTGTATTAGTTCATCTTTACAGTTGTAGTACATTGTAAAACATTTACATGCAATTTCAATGCAAGCAAACGTGGATATTAATATGTAATATTACCATACAACACATACATGCTGCATGCATGTATCATTCTTTTCCTTTTGCTATATTTAGTGAGAGATCAATGAACATAATGTTCATTAACGTCTTCAATGATTATTTCGCTTTTCCCTTCCATTCTATAGCCACCTACACTCTTAATCCATCATCAGAGGAAAATATTGTCAGAAAATTAATAAGATTTATTAAATAGGCTACTTTTCCCTCTGAAGTTTTTCATATCGGTTAAGGGCCTGCGTCATTATGGATCTACAGATAATGAAAGAAATGTATCCGAAAATAACAAATTTAACGGCACATTATAAGTCCGGCATGTGTAATTCATAAAATACCTAGGTTTAAACTGGTCAGTTTTTCAATAAGTAGCCTATGCACGTTATGAACCACTTTAGATGACCGCATGTTTGATCGAAGAAAATCCCTTTGAACACACTAACACGATGTTTGTAATGAAATGAGTGCTCATAATAAGGAATCAAGAGCTACATGAAAATATGAATGGAGATATTACATATTACATTACTTTTGGATTTCTCATGATATGTAGTAATAACTTTATGTTCCATTCATTTTTTCTTCTCAACGAGGAGTTTAGGTCTGAAGTTGGAGACTGGTGGTTGTTGTTTGTGCTCTACTTTCTCATATTTAATTCTGTAAAAATGATATATGTACTAGATGGGTCTCCGTATGAATAAGAGAGGACTGAATTGAAGAATGACATTGAGGTTCAGTATATGCTCCTGGCTCTTGCAAACTTTCTAATTCTCAGACTTGCTTACGTTGACAAACTGATGTAACTAAGTCACTCAGATAAAGTTTGCCGCTCATTATGGTCTTTGGTAGTTTGGAAATGATGTGTAGCTTTCATCATGATATGTATTTTCGTTCCAGGAACATAGTCAATTGAATGCATTGCCACATCAATCGAATCCCACTACTTAGAATTCCTACTTTGTGAATTCATTTCACTTAAAAGAGATCACCTAATGGGAAGGAGCATTGACTTGTAGACTTTTCTGTAGGTAGACGGCCTTAAAAGATGATAATATTAAGTGAGACTCGGTCTGAGACTACATACGCTACCTGAGTAAGTAAGTAGGACTATAATTATATAATTCCTGGAAGTTGATGACACGATACAGAACGGGAATTGAGAACTTTCACTTAAAATCGAACGATGATGATGATCAGTTTCACGGAAACAAATTGTTGAAAAGAAAAGACATCTGCCGACTTAGTTTGCGGACAAATTAGAAGGAATAAAAATGAGTTATATCTGCGAAGAAGGAAGGAAGGAAGGAAGGTTGTGTACCTATTCAAGTAGAACATAATAATCTACGAAATAAAATCCATCTGTAAAAGCCAAGAGACTTTCCTTTTGAAATGATTTTTCTTTTATGAACAGAATAGGGATGCTTATGTAAGAAATGAAAGTATGAACTATCGTATGGGATGATGTTACATTTGAGTGCGGGCAGAGCAGACAGTGCAGTGGCACAGACGAGGACAGGACAGAACTGGTTCACCAACTTTTCTACTTATTTCTTCAGCTTGACTTAATAATTTCGGTTTTCGTTAGAGTTGAGTTGGTGGGGAGTGAATTTGTAGCCTGACTTGACTTACCTCTAACCTTACTCTCATGGAAATAGACTACCAAGACTGACTATATCAAGACTGGTGTTGACTTTAGCAGGGATTTCTTTTAAAGACGAATCTAAGATTTGAGTGCGACGAATGGAATCAGGAAAGAAATTTCAAACTGCCAAGAAATAGAGTAACCATGTAAGTATGTAGCAATAAGAAAGGTAGTTGAACTGAACTGAGCAGGAGTCACTCAACTTAGCAAAAGAACTTTTCAAGTTGATCTCGACAGAAGATATGAAAAAAACTAGTGGTTTGCTTTCCTTCACTTTGGTTTCGTCTCGGTGGATTGGAACTTTTCTAAATTGTCAACTCAGAGAGTGAGAATATCAATCGTCATCCAGAAATATAAACCGTAGCCTAGTAGTAGATCAAACCAAACGATATTTCCCTCAATTTAGACTTACTTCCCTAAGAATCACTTCTCATTCGGAGAAAGCAGACAAAAATCCCTTCCTCCCTTTCTTCACATATGAGCTGCGGTTATCGAGAATGCTGGAAATGAAAGCTGAGGTGTGGTTTCTGGCTTACTGTAATTTGCCTTCACTGTCAAGTGGTTTCAGTAGACCTCTTATTTTTACTACTTGTGTCTATCTAGGTTAAAGACTTTTCAGATGAGCCGCACATAATACCACGACTTATGGAAATATAAACGAACACCATCTTTATCGAAAGTCAATTTATGAGAGCAGTAAATAACCAAATTCGTTTGTCAGGAATGTATCTCAAATTTATGCATAGAAAAAAATGCTTTTAAATAATATAAACAACAAGACTTCGAAAATGTCAGAAAATATTAAAAAGTAATTATTCAAGTACATAAAATCACTTTTTGGAAAACATAATTATTTCTGACAAGCAATTATCATCGATTTGAATAATAGAATATAAGCTAACCCTCAACAAGGGCTTATGTTGATTCGGGGTTTAAGCAGTTATGTTTTTGAAAAAAGAAACCTTACATAAGTTAAGTGCTCCCTAAAATTCCTTCTTTTGATTATCAAGATATCACTTTTGCAGCTTTTGAGGGAATAGTGTTAAATAATAACTGCGGGAAGCTTCTAACTTTCTGGTTAGTTTGTTTGATCTTGAGTTGCGAAATCTATTTTTGCAGTTACTCAACTTTCCCAGTAGTTGGACGAGTTTAAATAAAGAACATGAGTGCGTGTGTTTGAAAAGGAAGATAAGTAAACAGAGCGCGTAGGAGCTCGGAGAGTGAAAGTCAAAGAGTGTGAAAATGTATGTAGACTCTTTGCATTGGAATAATTGTATAATTAAGTGAAAGTAAAATGTAAGGTTAAGTTTAGCTAAATTTAGTTATAGTTAACGGTAAAGTAAAGAAGAAAAAACTTTGGCTACACAATCTTTACACTTACTGAACTATTCTTTTCTAGTTTACCTTGGCATCGACTCAATTGAAGTCTGACCAAATTCCTTGGGAAGAAGATTGTTTAAAACTGTTGAGACTTAGTGAAAGTCTTAAAAGCAGTAGCTCTTCTACTACCTCTTACTACTTTATTTAACTTTTATTAGAATATCGTGTGCGTACATAAAAAGAAACTTTATATTTGCTATCTTCACAAACACACAGACTGGGAAGGGAAGGGCTGTTTCTGTCATGGGAAAATTTTTTGGCATTTAAGAACAGTAGTTAAAATGAGATTTCCCTCTGTAAACTATAGATTGGAAATTACTATTGCAGCATGGCACATGTTCGGTCTGAATGGATTTCGCATGATATTTTACGCATTTCTCCCTAAATCCATAACTACATAACTACCCAAGTTAAGCTATGTACGCACATAGAATTTACTTATCGTCAAGAAACGGGCGAGTGACTTCACGGTTTTTTGTTTTTCTTCAGGTATGTAACTGACTGTACGTAAAAGTGTATAGCATTTTAGCATTAGTTAAAGTTACGGCTCCGTAGCCTGTAATAAAGTGGAATAAACGAACGGAAAAGAAGTTAAAAGGGGAAATAGATTTTCCCCATCTCTTTTCTCAAACTTTGATTGTAAAACTGCATTTTATTATGGAAAAGAATTGTAATAGTGGCGGTTTGAAAGGAAACTTCTCTCTTTAAAATTCTTAAGGTAAGTAGGGACGTAAAAAGTAAGTAGGGCGGCGTAGGCTAAGACTTAGGTGAAATCCTTATAGTAATAGGTTCATAAAGTGCTCTCCTTCAATTACTATTGCTATTACTAAAGCTCCATTATAGAGTGGATGGATTAAAACTTTGGGATACGTACGTAGGTAGCTATGAGGAAGGGAAGGCATTAGCTCCTGTAATAACATTAGATCGGTTAAAGTTCAGCTCTCTCACTGTTGTCAGTTCCGTTGGTCGCTTGCTAACTTATTGTTAGCCTGGCTGTGGCCTTCTTCGATTTGATGGCAGTGTTAGAATCAATAAAAATCTCGATATTTTGCATATGGGAGCGATGAGCTGAAGGCACGCGAACAAACCAAATAAGTGCCCGTAGATTTGGCTCAAGTGTAGTTTATGGTTTTGGGGTGGAGGTCTACGACTCTGTATTTATGAACATATTACACCCCATTACATGCATATGTTATGGAAATTTATCGCCACGTACTAAAATCCTCTACATTACATTACATCACATCACATTCACATACATACGTTCCAGTACATAAGACTCGCACTCTCTGCCCTGCCACCATGTACTACCATCACTCAGTCACTCCATATATACTCTGCCCAATGCTTTACATGGCTCGGCTACCAATTCTTAGTTCATCTCATTCAAAACCATACACATGTGCACATCACACAAGTCAATAGTCACAGAAATCCAGCTATAGACACAGTTTTCAATATTAGCAAGACAGTGTCTGATGATCTTAGGTTGTAAAATAAAAAGAGCTGGCAAAGTTGCTTTCTATTGGAGCCGGATCCATGTCTTAAGGAATAAATAACAGTTCCACGGAATAATAATATATTGTGGTTGACTTGACACGACATACACGTAATCAAATGCACAAGAAGACTCTCCTTGCATTATTAGTACCTATCTACTGCTATTTATTACCCCCATGCATGCATATCTGTTATAGCCCGAAATTGATCTCATCTCTTGAACACAGGCGACTTACATTGAAATAGCCGGCTTATGGCACTCATCTGAAACTGAATGTTTAAGTGTTCTTAGGGAAAATAAATGGAAGGGAGAGTTTTACGCGTTGTCGAACCATTTCTCCGCCTAGTAAAATTCAAATCAAAGACACACTATATCAAGCACACCCAGACTAAACACAAAACTCAAGAGATAAATAGGCAGATATTAAATAGTTGCCTTGTGGTCGCTCCTTTCCCTTTTTCTTCATTTCAGATAGCAATGCTAGTCTAATAATGGAAGCGATAAAGGATAAAATACGAAACTCATTTATAATCAAGGAACAACAGCACCGTATTTATGTACATGAGTAAACAGAAAGTTTGCAGGGATTTGTGCGAAGGCAAGATTCGATAGGATGCAATGTAAGCTCAAGTCAAGTCTCACTATTACCAGAGGATTTCTTTCCAAGGGATAATAAATGAGATATTGGAATCTAGCAGACAACTCCACTACAGTGTAGACATTTAAAAATCAAAGCCTTAAGGAAAACTTGGGAAGCTACGTACGACTTGAAAAGAGCTTTTTAAACAAACCAACAAGGGTACTGAAATTTTAATAATATTACCACATAAAACCCAACTCTTAACTTTTATACTACCTTCAGCAACAAAATCCCTTTTCCATTTCATGAAACCCAAGTGTTTACAATTTCAAAATTATTTTTCTTCCATTTTGGATTATAAATGTTTGTGGCGAAAGATAATTATAGTTATATAATTTTACCCTTAATACGCTGTGCTATGGAAAAAGGGAATTTTAAATTGTCTTCACTGATTCGTATGGTAATTTTTTATTAAACCCATTCTGTATTGGCTACCCTGACTAAAAGGCTCTGAAGCCAAGTAGAGCAGAAATAAAGAGCTAAATAAATCTTTGCAGGGTGATTTTGCATTGCAAAACAAAACAAAGGAAAAGAGAAGAAATGGAAGAGAAGACAGTTAAAGGAAAGAGTGTATTTTGTGTAAAGCAAGGCCAAAGTAGACGGAAAAGGAAGGGAAGAGATTCCAGGAAGTTTCTATGTACACATGTGATGAGGGCACTAGTATATTGTAACACAGTAACATCGGGAACACAAAATTCAACGTATCTACTTACTACTTAGCCAAAGTTGCGATTCTACACATATATTACCTTCCTGGTGGAGATGCAAATGCAAATACCAACAGATAAAATACATGCACACAATTCAACATGTTTCCTTCCACTTCTACATACTATTTCCTCTAATATAGTAATAGCCCAGATTCCCACATTTACTCAACTTCTTATGCGAATGTCCATTTTCAGCATTATACTCTTGTGCCAGAACTCCATTTTAAAAGCTATTCATATATGTTTTATAAAACAAGCTGAATTATGTGTATAAAAGCATATTTCTGCAACACAATATTTCTAGTAGGTATAAAATAGTAAAATTTAGTTCATTTCACATAGCGTGCCATGTTATGAACAAGGTATGCTAAATAGTAAACATCCATGCATAACTAACAAGCAATGTAGGTTAGATAAAGAACTCTCTTTGGGTTTTCTCAACTTGCACAGATGCTCTTCTTCTCCACATAACACATACCTAGATCCGCATTAAAGAGAAAATCTAAATAAAGAAAATGCCTGAGTAAAAGCTCCCTTTCCGCTTCTACACAAACTAAACCTAAATTAATCTAACTGGCTAAGTAAACTGAAGAGATCTAAAGTCAGCTTGTCTGTGCACATTTTAACTTCATCATTAGCTAAAATACTCCGTTTGTGCATTCACTGAATTTCAAAATAAAAATTTAACTTTTTGTCGTTTTCCATATATGTACTTATTGTAAAGCAGTAGAGCTAGCACATTAAAAAAATCAACATGCCTATGAATGTTTAGGACTTTTCAATTTTTACTCCTAATGAAAATGATTTAATCTATGCCATGTATTATAGAGCACAGAATATTCACAAACATTATTTTTCCTTTGAAAAATGTTGAAAAAATATACTAGAGAACTAAAAAACACATAAATAATATTATTTGTAACACTAATGTCCACCGTTTTTTAATGCGAAGTGATAATTATAATTTCTTTGAACCGAACAGATGTATTGTCTGATGGTCAGGTTTGGGGATTTTCATGATAAATGAAATGAGATTTATGTTGGGTGATTGGAGAGAAAACTCAACAGAGAGTTACAGAGAGCCAGTCCGTGACTGATTTTAATTAGGTAACACACTATTTATACCCCTTTAATTGGCACAGGCATTTTATGTTATGAATAATAAGAATGTTCATGTACCAACGACCTACATATCTGCACGTTATTATTTATATGATAGTCAAGTATATAAGTACACCATTCGCATATTTAACTATGACATAAATATGTGGCATATTCTCCTTTGTCATGATAAGCTTTTGTAATTGCAAGTGTATTACAATAATTGTTAGGTTTTCGTGACTTTAAACTACAATTTCATGACTACTTATCCTACCATTGCATTATCCGTAAAATTGTGTAAATCAAATGTCTGAAGAGTATTAGCGTACTATTATTCTGTCAAAGTATAATATTTAAATCCTAAAATTAAGTCTTAGCGGTTGTCATTTAGCAGCATGTACATTTACGAAACAAGAGATAAATGAGATGGAGAAAAGAGAATTCGGTGTTTGCGCGCTGCAAGGAGAGAGGCTACTAAAAGACGGAAGATCGATGGCGTATTGTCCTTACTAACCATCTTTTCTTTTGTTTCCTCGAAAGATTTATTGCAGGAAATATCAAACTGGTTACCACAACTGTGCACAAAGTATCTCTCAAAGTTCACATCTCTGATCTGACTTCACTTCGGCTTAACCAAACACTTTTCTTGGAGGACTTTCTCCTTTCTTTCCTGGTATTAATAGGTAGGCTATATCACATTTGCATATCCATCCCACTATTTATCTAAGGCCTATTTATCTTCAATCTTCAAGTACCTACATGTTATTTCACTGCGGGCAACTATCTACTAAGGCTGTTGTTTCTGATGTCTAGAGATATTACCCCGTTTACATTACACAAATATTTATCTAAGGCCTATTTATCTTCAATCTTCAAGTACCTACATGTTATTTCACTGCGGGCAACTATCTACTAAGGCTGTTGTTTCTGATGTCTAGAGATATTACACCGTTTATATTACACAACATCATGCCGTATTCCTGCTCTAGTGTTTGTTAAATGTTAACGCATCTTTGCAAATGTGCTACGTAACTTTCGCCGCAAGATGAGTTTTTTTGTTAGACTATTTACTGACTTAGCTAACTTCTTTCCAACTATTCAAATGGATTTGCGTGATGCAAAGATACCTATATACTCCGTCGTGATGCTGCGGAAAATTAGAACAACTTGTATTAGTACCTACTTACTTTACTTAATTCAGTTGTTCTTTAGTTCAACCGAGCTAGTTTGTATATGGAATACGCTTTCGCTTCACTGCTGTTCACTCAAAGTTTATCCGTTACTATAATGTACTAAAATACTAACAAAGTCAAATTTCCGGATTTTGCGGTTAAATTCCTTCCTTATTTCAAAGTAGAGTAGAATCGACCTCAGTTGCGACCAGAAGTAAGATTCGTCTCAAAATTGGATCACGCCGACACTTTTACCAACCAGGTCTTATACGACCTTGCCATATATATTCGTATTATAATTAATACATTACTGCATGTACTAAACCTATCTTTTAAATAGAATTTCCATTATTTCAATCCGAAAATTATTCAGACAAGGAACAGGTCAGATAATATTTTTAAATCTGTAACGAATTAATGTTAAGCGATCAATATAGGTAGATTAATCGCTTTTGGAGTACCTACAACAACCTGTAATTGGGATGTAAGATATTTTTTACACTAATCACAAATTATTGAGACAAGGAATAGGTCAGATAAAAACTATATTATTATTCATTAATAACTGTAATTTGTTAAAGCTTTTATTGATGGAATGTTACTGGAAAGGAAACTACATTATTGAGTATTAAATATCCTAAATCCTTGGCTTAATCACGGCTTAAGAATAGGATACCCAGAAGAGCATTCGAGATAATATTTACCAATATTGTTTGAAACTTTATAAAATCATTAACAAGAAAATAATATTTTTGATAACTAATTAATTAGCACTATTCAGTTTAGTAACTACGATATTACAGTTACCTACATTGTTTCATACTAGCATAGGTATATAGTTTATGTATCTACCAATATAAGTAAAATTATATATCAAAAAGAATCTGTCTAGTCTAATACTAAGTTCGCAAGGAAGAACGTTAATAATTATGGTAAGATGCTTTTATGTCATTCGCCCTATACTTACAATCATCGCTTGATGGGCCTTCTCTCCACTTCTAATGACATCAATAATATTAAGTACATGTATATATCATTATCTACACATATAACTTTATTGAATAATATCAGATATACAGGGTGAGTTTTTACAAACAGTATGTGTGCTGTATTTGATAAGCTTTCATATTGCATAACTACACTCGTACACTCTAGCATTAGCAGAAAATAGGCACTTTTAGAAATATCCTGCGACCTGGCAATATCTCGAAATATTTAGACACGAATTTCATCGGATGTCCACTGATTATGACCCGGGGGTCGCATTTTCCCTCTTACCCAAATTTTGAGGAAGTTGGGACAAAATAAGATTCCACCAGATTTGACAGTATCACAAGGTGTAGAGATATCATCACCCCGAACAAATTTACCCCACTCCCCCTTTGGGAAGAAAGAGGACAAAACGAGTGTTGACATCCGTAAAAAGTCTTGTGGAATCTCATTTTGCCGCTCTTCATAGAGGATGAAAGCATGAAGCGGTGGGGAGGGGCGTAATTAATTTTGTGTCAACTTTTACTCATCTTTACTCAGTCAATGGGTCTATTGGAAGTTCCAATTTCCCTACTCTATATATCAGTATGTAGACAGTAGAAGCTACTATTTACACACACGCTGGAGTGTATACAAGTGCCTATCAAATGTACGCACTGTTTGTGAAAGCTCACCCTGTAAGTAAGACACGATTAGTTTCTAGGATAAGAGATTTATGGATTTTCTGTAATAAATATTATAGCAGACATAGGAGATAATTCTGGGAAAGAATCATCCGGCAACAATTGTCTGAGTAAGAACTGTCTGAGATAACTCGTCGAAACACAAATTGGAAAAGAGAAATTGATGCAATATGACAAGTATGGAATGAGTTGAAAAAAAGGTCTGCTAAGCCGAAGTCATACTTATGTTACTCCATGGAGCAGTAGACATTTATACAATGAGATTCCTACATCTTTTTCTCGACATATAATCGGATTACGAAGGTTTCCACTCCCTCATACTCATAATGTACATTAGGGGCGAATTGTATTGCCAGAAATCCTAGGAAAGTTTCATATTCGTTGTCTGTGTAATAAGTGCGTAGGTACAATAATCTATATGTATCATGCTCCTTTTCTAACTCATATTTTCGTCATTTCTAAAGGAAAAGAAGGAAGTGCATCCGAAATGCAGCATTAATTTGTAAATACATAAGCACATAGGCACATAAGGAATGAATATAGATCTACGCCTAGTACATCTAATAAAAATATGATTTTCTGCTGAAATTATTTCCGCGGTGAGTCTGTTAAAGAGTGAATACACTAAGCCTCTATAATAGAAGAAAAGACTAAAAGAAATGTATGAGACAAGTATTAAGGAGATGATGAACGGTTAGATTAACTTCATTGTGTACCACAATAAATGTCTCTACGCGATTGTTAAAAAAGATAATCTTTTATTTTGCTGACTAATGGAAAGAACGGTCTATACAAGATTCACTGGTCTGGAATAATTGCGTTTTCATCAGAATAAAGGTCATGCCATTTTCTAACGTTTTTTCACTTGCATAAGCAATGGTCATACAGTTGCATAGGCGTATACAGAACCGAGTTTCGGAGGGGGCTGAAATTTTATATAGAGATATATAAAACACATATTCGCGCGAAGCGCAAAAAATTTGGGTCTTTTTTGCCAAATATGAGTCAAA
>JABASI010003441.1:0-16534 GCA_019776505.1 Tomocerus nigrus
CGGTTTATAACTTATAATTTACTTTACTGGAGAAATTGAGGACGGTTGTGCTTATAGAAACAATAGGGACATGAGGGAATTTATGCAAGAGACATAGAAAGTCAGTCTGTGTATTTAGAGAGAGTGTAAGATAAAAGCAAGAGTGTTGCGCCAGATGAATTTGTCTCGATAACTAATTTATCTTCATCTGCTTGCTTTCGGATCTCTGATTTATATTGCATCATGGGGACTGAATTGAGAAAGCACAGTCACAAACAACAACTGCGATGACTAGAGAGAGAGAGAGAGTGGAGGAGCTCATTAAATGGAAACTGTCAACCCACTGCACTTTGCATCCTAGAATTTCGATTTCAGGCTATCCAGAGTCGAAAGATGAAAGCATCTGCTGTAAATCAAGCGAGAAAAGTAAGTAGCTCACTCACTCACTATATAAATATATAGATGAACACGTAAAATTGTTTCTAGACTCTCACTCTTGCAAAATATCGAAATTCTCACTCTTGCAAAATATCGAAATGTTACATCCAATCAAACTCGTTCGTCCCTACTAGGACAAATCTTTTTTCTAAGTTCTAACCCAATGAGCGTATACAATTTGTATGCTTTTGCATATAATATAAACGTATTGAGTCCATAAATTATATAGCCCTAGATCCTGTATCAAATAAATGATGACGACTTTACTTAGAGATGTTTGAGATGCACATGGCAAAATTTTAATTATCTCAGTTTGCATGATTTGCGTCAAGAAGTGATGTTGCCGAATTTTCATGGACACGAACTTGTAATTGGCTGTTAAAAAGAAAAATCTTATAAAACATACAATGAATTTATTTCTACTGCGTAAGCAAAGGATGAACAATGAAGTCCTACGTCAGTAATTATTTCAATGAATGCTAAAAAGCTCCTGGATTTAAATAACGGCACATTTCTTTACGGATTTAGAATTGGATGCATGCAGAGTTACTGCCTGGAAACTATTTCTTATTTGCACATCGAGTGACCGTATCAGATGTAAATCATCCATAGCATCATGTGTGTGACAATATTTGCATTTTCCAATGTTATACTGACATTATGAGTTTTAAGTTTATCCCGCTGTGATCTTTTATGTCATGTACGTCTCATCTTCACAGCATCACATCTCATAATCGCATTTCATTTATCATGCTATAGTAACTATATGTACTTTCCTAAATTCGCATTTCCCACCCGATTTTGTTGGACACATCGGAAACGGTAGCCTATTAATGTGCTTGGCGCAGCATATATTAATCGACTAGCTGCCACATAATTGTGTATGGCGTTACACATTTTATGGCAGGGTGCAATTGCTTGGCACAAAAATGAAAAAGGGTAAAATTACTTGACGCATATAGGCGAAAGGGTGAAATTGAATGAAAGTCAATGTAAAAAGGATGAAATTGCATGGCAAGCACCTGAGAAAGTGTGAAATTGCTTGGCAAAAAAATTGGCAAGGGTGAAGTTGCTTGCAAAACAAATGAAAAGTGGTGAAATTGCATGGAAATCAAATGAAAAAGACTGAAATTGATTGGCAAACAAATGGAAACTGTGAAAATTGAATGCCTAATAAACGGCAAAGGGTGAAATTGTTGGGCGCATATGTGAGAAAGGGTGAAATTGCATGGCTAGCAAATAAGAAAAAGGGAAATTGATGACAAGCAAATGAGAAAGTGCCCATTTGCTTGACAAAAAAATAGAAAAGGTGAAATTCAATGGCAAACAAATGAAAAATGGTGAAATTGCATGGAAAACAAATGAGAACGGATAAAATTGTTTGGCAAAGTCAATGTAATTAAGGTAAACTACTAAATTCCCCGCTATACCAAGCTGATTACCGTTTTGCCCAAATTCTCCTATTTTTCCTCATTTTCTCCCTTAAATGTGAATTTGGCCTCACCACTTTTCCTAATGGAAAATGAGAAATTTCCTACAAGTCGTGTTTCCCAAACGAAACCCTGAGGATGTATTATTTACTACTATAGTATTGTGATATAAATAAACGCGTCAACAGTTACTGTATTGTATAAAATACTACTCTGCACAGGACAAAGTTAATATTGACTGACTTGGCTCAAGTGGTGAATGTCTAGTGCAGATATCATGTACATTATTAGCACACTTCATATGAAACTCTTTTGACAAATGCAAATCAAATTATGTCACACTTCCATGATCATTTGAAACACTGTCTTTCCATTCGTATGTTCATTTCAAGTCATTTCTTACCTTATGTGTACTTACTGACAAAGGAATAAATATTAATTGTGTTTCTGAAAACAAGTACCTATATGAACATACAAAGGGCAAAAGGGTAAAAATAGAAAACCAAATTATGGTTTCGCTTTGTAAAAAATCAAATAAAAAAGGGGCACGAGTGTGTGGTAAATAGAATTTAAATGAATAAGGATTATACAGAGACGCAATATTATGTAAAATGTAAATGTTATATAACTGACGTCGGTGGGCGTGTTAGGTGTACAACTTTTTTTCGACCCCATCTCATCTGCACAATAATATATGCACATTTAAAGACTGCTACTATCTACTAAGATCAAAGTAGGTTAAAGGTTGAACACCATTTATCTTACTAAGTAAAAAGAATATTTAGTTTAAGAATATTCAGTGGTAAATAACTGGTATTTCCAAGTAATGTTTATCTAACTTGCGTAGAGCCATAATATAAAATATTCCTAGACGTTCTTTTTCTTTTCAATGGTTACTCCGCGGACTTATCCAAGAAATCTTGCAGCTTGCATCCGTCTTCGCAGCAAAGGCGATAATATCGATTGACAAACACCATGACTTTAAATATCAAAAGAGGCGAAATGTTGTTTCGTTTAAATAAAGTCAACACAAGGTCGCACATTTATTTGAATACATTTCCATGCACAATATCTTTCGCCACTCCATGTGTAAAGCGGAACGAAACGGAAAACGGCTTAAATGCCAATTTTCTCTTTTCAGAAAACGTTAGTTTCTTTATTTGGCACGATTCGATTTAACCATGTTTTCATTCTAAAAATAATATTTGCGCAGCATGAAAACTGTCGACCACGGTCCGAGAAATTCTTGGGATCATTGAAGGAAAACAACTTTGCTTAATAAATAAAGTTTTTACTCGCCTAAGCAACTACAATTTAAAAGATGTCAACATAGAAATGATACAAGTAAAAGATTTTGACAAAAAGACACAGTTGGTAGGCTTGTACTTATCTATATCGACAATCGTTACATAAAAATTCGTCTGATTTAGCACTTAAATAAGTGTAAACACTTAATAGCAGGCTACCCAGCAGAATTCACTGGATTCTATTTATATTCAAAGTAGATCCGGGACTCATGCCGACAAGTCATGACTGAATCGCATTATTTGAAGTGCTGAAATGTTTTAGAATTCAGTGCAATATATTTTACAGTGTTTAGAATTTTTGAGTAGGTAAGTGGGCAGCAGATCTCAAGGTTGAACTTGGATCATAATAGTGAAAAAGAGATTGCGACACAAATATTTTTCAGACAAGTAGCCGTTTTAAGGGGTTCAAGTTGAAGAACGTTAAATATTTAGCAGGTGAAAAAGAGAATCAAAATTGCTACATGTTTCTTGGAAAGTAGTGAAATTTACAAGTCCTTGCGAAACACATAAATATTTTAGCGAATTAAGTCGAATTCTTTTTTAAATTAAATAATTAAAACTAAAAATTAATTATATTATATCATTTTTTGGAGAGTGGGCCTCAAGGCTATGGCCCTGATCTCTAAAGTAAACAGAACCTGATCTATGCTAGTGCAGCATAACATATTATTGTTTACCGTAATGCAAATGAGCTGGTGAGAAAAATGGAAAATAGATTTCTTTAGAACCGTAATTCGTGCTAATCTGATCATGCAATGCAGAAATGGCCTTGAAGAAGATTTCAAGATTCCTGAAGGATTTTTAAGTGTCCTTACAAATTGTCAATCATTTTTATCATTAGAATTAATTAACTTGTAACAATTTTAGGCTTTCTTTCAATCTCTTAGAGCTGTATACAATAAAGTATTGAAACAGTTATTGATTTTTCCCGCATTGCATATATCTAATGCACTTTCATGTTTTATTGTGGTAGGTACTGATGCAACATCCAAGAAATTGATCAACATTCACTTCAAGTTACATGATACTAGTATGGTGAAATTTCAGTTTCTCCATTGTCTCCGAAATCCGTGTCACTGTTTACTACTTACTTACTCAATGGTATGAGCCTATAATGAAACTGGGCCATATACTAGTATTTACTAGTTTATTGTATTGTTCCGTGCATTTATCTGGTTTCAGTTAAAGTTTGCCCAATCAAGAACAATTTGCATGCAGAATGCAGTGAGAAATATCTTGACTATTAATCACTGGAATGGTGTATGATTATGGTAGTGTCTAACAAGGAGGTTTAACATAGTTAGTGTAATGTTTGAAGCATGTAGCTAAATGGAAAATAAAGCAATAGTAGCTGCTAGATATATACTTCACATATTGGCAAGTTTTGCAATCTACAAGGAAATTAGTCAATTTAGGAAAGCTATTTGAGTGGAGATATTTAACCTAGATTTCCCTAGCCAGCAGATTGATACGTATTTGGCTATCGGCTACCACAAACAACAAAATGTGTTAACAGTAGCTAAGCTATACCTAAGTATTTCTAAGTAATTATTATGGCTTTCCCTGCTACAATGGCTGCAAGTCGACAATGGGAATGGGGTTAATAGAATTTTTGGGGACTAGTATTCTTATATCTTTTGATGTAAGACGGAAATTAATTTTCTCCGGGAAAAGACAATTGAAATGGAAGTGTCCATCTTAGAAACGAAGCTAGAGTCCTTTAATGGAGTGCATGCAGCTGCCTTGTCACGTAAGGTAAATGTCAGATAAGGAGAGTGCAGTGTGGGAGTATTCCTGCCGATAGACTATTTTCGGCTATTTGATCGCCTTGACATGCCATACTTATGTTGCATGCAATCGGACATGGACACTCTAATGCAATTTAGACTCCGTATATCATCTGCTCTCATCTCAAGTAGTGGTTACATACCTAAAAGTCCCATTCGTACCAGGGTGGGCCAGCGAAATCTTTCGCGAGAAATTAATAGGCGAAATTATTGAAATATTTCGCGAAATTATTGAAATATTTCGCGAAATTATTGAAATATTTCGCGAAATTATTGAAATATTTCGCGAAATTATTGAAATATTTCGCGAAATATTTCGATCTCGCTTTTAGTGAAAATTGAAATAATTGAAATAATTGAAATAAATAGGGTACATGGCATTTATTTCACATTTCAAGCGAAATAAATTGAAATTGATTCAATTTATTTCAATTAATTTCAATTAATTTCACCTGTAACTTGAAATAAATTAATTTCAGTTATTTAAATTATTTCATTTATTTCAATTATTTCAATTATTTCAGTTATTTCAATTATTTCATTTATTTCAATTATTTCATTTATTTCAATTATTTCAATTATTTCATTTATTTCAATTATTTCAATTATTTCATTTATTTCAATTATTTCAATTATTTCAATTTATTTCAATTATTTCATTTATTTCAATTATTTCATTTATTTCAATATTTTCAATTATTTCACATTTCACGACAAAATCATTGAAAAGTGAAATAAATGCCAACCCTGATTCGCACCAACTACCAACCATCTCCTCTCTTCATGCCCGACACACTGTTGTTATTATAGCTCCTGTATGTAGTTAATGTAGCTCACTCAAGTGCCCTGCACACTTTCATCCCAAAAAAGACCAGGAAATGGAATGGATGCGAGAGAGATTCCTTCGACTTGGACAAAGTGCACTGCCTTGTCTCAAAAGACTTTGTTACAGCCAAACCAAGCACAAATAACATGAAATGACATTTATTTTGTGACACTGAGACCCAATTTGGAAATGGAGTGGACCAGACTCACTGGACACATGCAACTCATGACAAGGAAACGCAAAACAAAGAAAAGGCCACTCAGGGTTCCATTTCCCAGTAAAAAACTCCACTGGGTAAAGTGGTAAAATTGAAATTGGGTAATCTATTGATATTTCCCGAAAATTTATAAAAATATTGGAAAATATGTAATATATCGCAATACGAATATTTAATAACTGAAGAAATTCTTAAAACTTTTTATCAACTCTGCATTGTCAGAATTTATATTACCATATTTCTTGGTAAAAATGTCAAAAACAAAGGAAAATACATCGGAAATAGTAAATCTGAAATAATTTGAACTTTGAACAACTGGAAAATTTTTGATATGGTATATCAGCTTTGTATGACGTTAGAATTTTTATTTCCATAATTTTTGGGTACAAATGTCAAAAACATGGCAAAATACGCCGGAAATGGTAAATCAAGAATAATTTGTAGTTTGTGTAAGCAATTTATGGTTTGCATGGTGTAAAACAATTTTCCATTTTGTAAGGAAAACAAAGTTTGGTGATGGACGTGTCAAAAAAATGAGGAAATGGTAAGCACTGAAGGGAAAGCGGCAGCTGGAGCCAGACGTGTTAGTTTAGGTGTCGTGTTTTCGCCCCTCTTCAAGTTAAAGACATAGACTTATGTTATTATTTTGGAAATGTGTATCATTTAGGGAGCTGGCTGTCGAAATTGAGAGGACACAAGACTAGCCAACGGGAGATAAATAAATATTGTTGTCACTGGAAAAGAAAATCGGTACCCGGGTGAAATTGAGTGCCGACTACTCGCAATGTGCATATAGCACAAGTACAACAACAAGCCACGTATAGATATTAGAAAGGGAGAGAGAGAGAGGCCACACAATGATAATGTGCACATAAGCCGCCTCCAGTCAACATAAACGTACATTACGAACAATAGAGACAGATGACATTGCTGGACTTTTCCAACAAGAAAATAGTTCGGCAAGGGTCGCATGTTCAATGGCAGTTGGTCAATGGGATGCTTTAGCCTTCGCTGGACATTTCACGCTTCATCCTCCCGACCACTCTCTCTACTTCCGTCCCACCCATCAAATACACATGCACCCGAAATCACAAATCTCAGCTCCTCCGTTCACTCCCTATTCGCATAAAGCTTTTAGAATACGACGCATATTCCATTGACGAACCCGTAATGTCACCACATTCCACACTTTATCTAGCAATTCCTTTTTTATCCGACGCAGACTTTTGATTCAAATATCACTAGAGTCCGAACCACTTCGTAAATTGCACAACAAAATTGCTTTCTCTTCACTCCCAATCTAAACCTCGCATCAAACAAACTTTTAAGAATGATTAAAATTGTGCCATTAGCTTCCGAAGTTCGATTTTTTTTCATTTACCATGATTCTGAATATTGTACAATTGATGGTGGAAAACTTAGTTATTGGTGGAATTTGAATTTACATTTATAAAACGTAGTATCATTAATACATATTAGATAATTCATGTGATCTTCGTAGCTTTATTTTCTATTAATTCATTATTCACTAAAGTAATGTTCTTTGCGCGGAAGTTAAGATGGTAATAAAATTGTAGCTATTTCGGAAGAAATGCATAAGTACTCACCACAAAAATTATTTGTGACCAAATGTGACTAATAAATTTCTTCGCGTGTTTATTGTTAAACACATGAACAATAAAATACAATTACTTATGATTATTATTATTACTTTATCACCGTAGGTACACTGTACACTTAAAGGATAAAAATCTGAACAAACTTGCGTTCTGTATATAGTAACACTACTATGACCCAAAATACTATTTCTGAAAAGTGATATAAAACATTCATGCCTAGTTAAGTATGAAATGTATATCACTAAATTGATAATACCTACGTCCATACTAACATCAATCTAATGTTAATGTAATGTAAAAGGTAGGCACGTGTTAATGTGCATTCCACGGTTTGTTTTATGTCTTGTAAGGTATGCAATTTTGGTGTAAATTGTGTAGTCCATGGTCCAGGAGAGGCGAGAGAGAGAGCAAAGTCGAAATATCCGTGGACAAAATAATATTATGAGCACGATGACATTAAATAGGTAGCCATGTACATTTATAGCTGCAGGAAGTAGAAAAAGGATTTATTTATGAGAATGAAAATTGCGTCTATAAATATCTTGGAATGGTATTGCCATATCCTCTCCAGCAGCAGTAGATTCCTTGCCACATTACTTTATCTTCGGATGTGAGTTATAGGATAAGGATCTATATAAATAGGAGGAGGAGGTAGGCTACAAAGAAGGAAGCCGTTTTCAAATTAAGTAGACACGGATTCTGTTAGCTATGCAAATAAAAGTAGATAAATATTATGTTAGCGGAAGAAAGAATTTGGCTATGAATAGAATATGATAATATACGAACCACTAATAAATAAGAAAAGAGAATTTTGTGCAATTCAATGCCACGTGGCAATGAAAAATTCCCTTCCTGTAAAAGATATCGTATCTTTTACAGGAAGTTATAGTTTGTGGAAATGATGAAGAATTTAATGTGGCAGAGATTGAATCTTTTTTCCTGGAAACGTTAGAAACAATAATATCTTGTATCGGAGAGGGAATAAGGTTTTGAAAAGCGCTCCATTACTTTTCAATTGAGAAATCTATTGATAATTTAGGCCACCTATATCATTCACATTGTCAAGAGAGAAGTTGTAAAAATGACAATTTGGCATTGAAAAATTTGTGAAGGTTTTCTTTGGGGAAAGTTTTATGTAGGACATCAATTTTCACCACAGCTGTCTCAAGTGCGCTTCCCATAGAAAATATATAAAGATGCCATTGGAAGCTATTGTGGAAATTGATTTTTTCATTTGGACATTAGAGTGTGACATTGGCTATCTGAATTGCCTTTGAAAATAGAATTTATGGGATCGGAGTCTGCCTGAGCTAGTAGGAAGGATATTAAATGTGATAAGCAGGTAGTGGTAGAAAGCTGACGAATTTATTTGCTCGAGAAAAGGTATTTAATAGACTTTTCTCGGACTTGATGTTGGAATCGGCGGGGAGTGGTACGGACGATACGCGGCAGAAGCTCCATTACACATTTAACATTTGAATATAACCAACTGAAAGAGTAATGAAAACGTTTGCACGGATGTGACTCAACTTGTGCGCTCTCTCTACCTCGCTACATTATGCTTTCTTGGGATTCTTTGGGACTTTCTCCAAGCCAAACAGAGTACCTGTCTCAACCACTCACCTACTATAAAACTACGTATACGTTAAACGTAGAAAAGCAAGCAGCGAGTGTGGGATCTCCAACTTTAAGGCAAGAGATAAGCGTTGTGTGCACTTGGGCAATAATATTATTAAATTATGCAGTAACCCCGATCGTTCCATAAATAGATCCAAGCACGAAATCAGATTGGGATTTTCGGGTGGAGGTGAGACAAGAATAGTTTCCCTTTCCCCGTGACAAACACAACTTTCTCTAACCAAGTTAGGGAGCGAACAACAGCGTCGCATCACCTATCCCGACATTACATCCACCAAGTTAGCACGGCACAAGCAACGGCCACTTTAAACAACAGAACGAAGATAAGGAAGCCAACGGGTGGAGGAGGAAGCCAAGAGTGGAGAATAAAACACTCTCTGGAGAATGTGAATGATGGATGGATCACACTTGAACTGACTGAATCGAAACTGAACTCGTGTGTGGCCTCAATGCCCCCGCGATCTCTTTGTGTTACACCGCCCGCCAGAAAAACCGCCACCGCTCCCTCCTATTCTTCCTCCAACTTCCTCTCACCTACTTTCTCCGTACAAATCTTTTCAAATCCTCCACAGGGTTTAATCCTTCGGATAAAATTCCCATCACTTTTTTTTAAATCCTGGATTCTTTACAATGTGGAACAAAAATAACTTACATAGAACTTTCTCTATGTAAATGACATGTCGTCCTTTTACGCCTAAATTCCGCTCCAAAGTTATTTTCATGCCATTTCTAGAAAATTTTATTTTCATTATTGGGATAGCTATTTAGGTGTACAAGGAAAAAATGTCATGTACGCGGAGTAAGTTCCGTGTTCAAGTTATTTTTGGCCCACTCTGTATACCTAGGTATAAATACAGGAGTTTTATTTAAAATATTATTATCCCCTACTTTAGTATATTTTGTAATTTTTTCTTAAATTGTGACTGGAAATACCCTGGGAAAATTGTGGACTAATTATTTTTTTTATTTTCAAAAAAATTTGAAAGGTATTTTTTAAATTCATAAGAGCGTTTTATAAATATTTAAACAGAGAAAATAATTCTGACCCTTGCAGTAAGTATAGAGGTTTAGATAATGAAACCCTGCGTGTTGGTCGTTTTTTGCTATATCTGCATCTGTTCTACTACGAAGGTTTTTAGGGTATTCTGCTGGTGTGTGTCTTGGCCGCAGTCCATTCATGCAAGAAGTGAGTGTAGGATAAATTCGCTCTTTTATGTGCCGCTCACTGATTGCATTGTGGGAATATTCGGATCTTCTTTATTGCTCTTCTTCTCCATTCGCTCTCTCTTTCTTGCTGGGTAAGTGGGAAGGAGAAAAGAATGGTAAGACGACTAGGTAGACACCTTTCTCAGAATTACAGGAGCTTCGCATAAAACCAACCATCTTTATGTATAAAATATAAATCTTCCCAGCACCGCTGTAAACTTTGAACAATCGGGCGTAAAACTGATCACATCTGATGCAAACTTACATAACGTTAAACTGTAGCACGTTCTAAGGACAATCTAATGTAATATGAAGGAGAACAGAATGAAATCTGCTTCCTCTTTACTTTGTTTTCTCCTTTTTTACTGTTTCACAAATTTTGTTGGAGAGGGAAAAAGATATAGCGTTGCAAGCTGAAAATTTTGAACAAGTAAAATCTTCGGCTATTAAAACATTAACTTAGTTCCCATGATAATAGCCAAGTTAATCTCAATCGTGACGAAAATAAAAATGTTGCATAGGATATTATCTTACTGCATGCGCCCTAATTTTCTTGCCTTTAAAATATGGTCATCTTTTTTCTATGTGTCTGCATTACATCGCACTACTGCTCTAAAAGGACATGACTGACTTTCTTATAATTTAAGACATTCTGCTTCTTTGACCTTAATTTTTATTTTCTCCAACCCATTTGAGGCCACCCTTTGTATCTTACAAGTTCGCCTAATTTACATTCTCGGAAAAACTTTTTAGCATGTAAAAATATTTTTTAAATGACACGAAATAGTAAACGATGATTCAAGAAAACGTAAAATGGAAAAAAGACACTGGCATAGATCTTTGTAATATTTTAAAAAAGGGAGCAATGTTATTCAATGAAAATATTCGGTAGACATTTGTAGGCCTAGAACAAATTTCATGATATTTGGATAGACGACGAGATTTGGTTTTTGGTTTTGTGCATGTTTCTGGGTTGTGACGGTGAGAGGCGACTGTACTAATGTGGTAAGACAGCCCTGGTTTCTCCCTGCTTTTTCCGTGCACCTGATTGCTGTAGTGAATTCTAATTGGCTTCTTCGTTTCATTTCGTGCTCTACCGCTCTACTAACTTTGTTCATTTCCGTAGCTTCTTGTGGTATGAAAAGTAATTTTCATATTTTATTTTGCTTGCCACAACTTGATGTAATTTTCATATTTGTGTTAGCCAATAAAATTAGCTGACAATCAAGGAAGATCTTTAAAAGTCCTTAAAACTGAATAAATGCCAAAGAAATAGTTATGATGTTATTGGCAACGTCATTTGTAGATTTCTGAATAAATATTTATTATGAAACTTGTGCGGGAGCACAGCTAATAAATAAAGGATGTTGCTATTTATAGTTTTAATGAATAGAGTAGGAATGCCAAAGGCAGACAAACACACCATTCATTTAATTAGCTCATCGTGCAGTTGTAAGAAGAAGGACGGAAATTAGTGGATCATTAAGTTTAAAGCTGTAGCTAAGGCGAGTGAGTTTAATCTCGCAGTAATCCATTGATTCTCAGTAAGTCTAGGTATATGTTGAAATTTTTGAGTTGCTGCTCTATGATTAAAGGGAGAAAAGGGCGGCTCTCGTTTCCTCAGGATGTAAAAGTGAAGATCAAAGTGAAATGATAAAAGAGATCTCCTCTGGCATATACTGACACAACAAACGTTGTCACTCTCACTCCATGTCAAAATTCTTTGCACACTTACGTAGGACTACATACACTAAATATTGATACGCATAAATGCGAGGTGTAGCTATTTTTGGGGCTTTCAAACCATGCGCCGCCATATACAAACAAGGAGTTAAGCATAGTACAAGAGATTTTTTTCCTTTTCATGTTCCTAACTTTAAAAATAGTCTCGTTACGAGATTGACCTTATAAGACATTTCCTAGTTGAATGGCGAGGAAATTTATGGAAGAGCTTGGAAATGAAATGTAGCTACGCCCCTGAACAACACATTTGACAATGAAAGAAGAAGACAAAGAAAAGGCAATGAGCTGAGACGAAGAGTTTTCTTTTGTGCTTCCGCGAAATAGTTGTGAAACGTAATCTTTAAATTGCATGTTGACATCAGAGCGCCATAAAGTCTAGCCGATTCTCTTTTGACTGACACTGTCCTTTCATCCCACAATACCCGCCCGCCCGGCAAAATAAAAGAAATGGCAATATCCTCCAGGAAGTAACACACCACGCCCGCCTTGCCATTTTATAATGCTGTGGATGAACATTTGGGCCCCCGCATTTTAAATTTCACAAACGCAGTTTCATCCAGCATACACAAAAAACTAAATAGTCGTGCGTCTAACGATGACTCATCTTCCTTTATGACCATCATTTTAGAACTACGCACTTATTTCCTATTTAAACATTCCCCATTTATTATTGTCTCTATGAAAACAAAAATATTTTAACGCAAACAACTAAAACAAACAGCTAAATTTTTATAAACAACATAAACACTACGCAGTGCTACGGACAATAGTAAACATTTTAATTAAGTCAAATTGTGAAAACAAACCAAAAGTCACTTCCGCCAACCAAGAAATATTAAATTCAATTCTCTATTCGGACTGTCTTTGATTCTAGCAAAATGACCGCGAGCAAAAAGAATTTATTTCTCACATTTTCATTCCCATTCCGATTTGTTTGTGTGTGCAGTCAAGTCTCCGTGTGTCATTTCCTACCCTTTTGCTTTTTAAATCTCTTTTCATGGCTCAAAGTATTTTCATGTGTCACCCGTGTGTGTGTCTGCACTCTATTCACTCGTCTGTCTCCCTATGATCTATCCCAATTTATCTTGCTATCCCTAATCTCTCTTTAAACATGCCCACTAAAAGTGCTCTCTGACATTTTGTTTATTTCGTTTAAGTCAATACATATTATGACACAGGTGATTTATGGCCTCTACCATAGAAATTCTACGACGTACTTTATGCAAAAATGTAATTAATTCATGCCTCCCAAGAAAATATTGCGCATCCAGTAATTACAATGGCATTTTGTATTAAATGTCAAACTTAATGAAAACATTTCTACAAGGAGATGCATGTACTAAATATATAACAAGAAGGATAGACTCTCAACAGATCGTCGCAATTGACTATGAGATATATCGAAATAATATTGACTTGCTACACCTTGAGTTTGTTGAGAAGAAAGAATTTAAGCCATTAGGTGTAAATTGTAAAGTTAAAAAATGGTCTTCAGGAATCGAACCTGAGTACTTTCGAATCAGAGAATATGAGATATATCATAAAACTCACTAAAAATTTTACCGATTACAATTTAACCTGCGATTTGTGATCTTTATATTACATTCATGCCTTAAATTTTAAATTAAATTAAAAGTAGGTACGTCTAGGGTACGCAGCTTCATAGTCCCTACTTATTTTGTGTGTAATGGAGAACAAAGATAATTTTTGACAAGGAAATTTGTCATCGTGATTAGCATACTTAATTTAAGTGCTATATGTTTATGATATTTTTCATAGTCAATTGCGACAAGCGACTGAGAGTCAGCCCTGGTAAATATCCCAAACAGTATTGCCTATGTATATTACATTTATGTGCATCCCATGTTTTCATCTAGTTTAAAGGAGTACATTATGTTCAGGAATTACATTTGTTGCATAACTTATCAGAAGTAGGTGAGTAGTTAGTTACAGCGTTAACTTTTTTTCCAACTTTACAATTAGGAATGGATTATTCTTTATATCCGGTTTCCTTAGGAGTTGTATATAAAAGTATTGTTTTTAGAGCAAAGAGAAAGTTTTTTGAAAGAAAGAGCAAACAATCTTCTTGGTCTCCGTCAATTCCACTTTTTTTTGTTCTTGGAGAGCGTTATGTGCTTTTTTGTATAATGTTGCGGGGCTGATTGTTATGCAGAAGATAAAACAAGGGAAATGCAAAGAACGTGAAGGAAATTAATGAAAAGGAAAGTGCAGTATGCGTGCTTCCCATTACATTACAGACATTAGCTACGCCTGCAGAATACTTTTAAAAACAACAATGACATATACGAGAATAGCTCTCCTGAATTAAATTGTGGCACGAGAATTGTTGGAAGTTAGTCGAAGAATACAAAATAAATGGAAAGCTAATGGAGCTGCTAATGGACGAGGATTGCATGTCAGGACTAGAGTGGGGCAGAATGACTGAACAGCAGATAATTAATTTTCTTTCCGTCATTTGTCAGTTTTGCCAAACCTCAGTCCTCCAAAACAAAACGCAGATAGGATTTTAGAAAAGGAGCAGCCGGAATAATCACTTCCATTATGAAAGCCAAAGTCAGCTTTATAGCCTTCGATTTGATGTTGAATAACCTTTGCTAAACAAAAAGACACTTTTTTGACGTTGAAGTATGTTTTTAATCAACTAGCTCAAAATTTCCCAAAGGATTACAATTTCAAATCCTTACCTAAAGTGGAAATACGTATTACATAGTCATCTATATATGTAGACTATTTATTAGTGTTCTATATCATTGGAAAACCTAAAAAGTCAATTAATTAATGATTTTAGCATGCCATTGCATACATACGCGAAAAAAATAATTTACAAAGATGCTACCCACACAGCGTAATAATTCAGGTACCAGGATTATTTTTAGAATCACGACAAATACATTGGGTAAAGATAAAAGATGATTATAGAATTTTCAATGGGGACCTGGAGCTCAGATTTATCTAAAATTGACATCACTCTACCCAAAAATCATGTTTAAAATGTTTACGCCAAAATTTCCAGATTTTATTTAGGAAAAAATGTTTTTGGCTCTTCATACTTGTAATTCCTTATCCACCTTAAAGTAAAATCATCTGAATAAATATCTAAATGTCTATCTACTGGCCATTGAAAAATAAATAGAAATACTGTGAACATTTCCCAAAAAAGGAATTTTCTAAGTATTCAGTTGGAAATGAAGCCACTGGATAGGTAGGTGCGTGAATTTATTGGTGAAATTTGAATTTTCCTGATTTCTCTGGACAGTTTCTTACTTTCTGTTGGATAGGAACGTCTGAAATGATGATGATGCATATGTGTGTCATATGTGCCATAAAAATGAGGTGTAGGACTGACGTATCTCATTAAAAATGCGGTAGAAAGATGAGAGGTCGTCGTGAGAATGGAGATTGTGTTCAACAGATGATTTTGGTGGTGAAAAGTGTGAGTGGGCTAATGACGGACGTAGAATTTGTGTGCATTCATTAAAGTGAAGAGGAGTTGGATGCTCGAGAGTTGAGGACGAGGACGTCAAGAGATGCGTCTCATCCTCTCTACTTTTTACTTTGGTTGAGTCGAGAGAGGGACACGAGAAGATAAATATCTAATCTGGAGATTGCCTATCCAAACGGCAACTTGGCTAATGGGAAGGAGTGAGAGTGATGGCATGGCATTTGATGTCGTCGCGGGATGAGAGAGAGAGAGAGAGAGAGAAAGTCGGGCAGGATGAGCATGTAATTGTCTCTACACTTTCTAAGTAGCCTCCTAATAGCTCTCTGCCAAAGAGATAAGTCTCTCTCTACACACTCCCCACTCAAATAGACATCCGTCCATAGTTAACTACCTACGCTCATTTATTCTCCACTAATTGCACTGCTTCATTTTTTACTGCCGATTTTCGAATATTTATTAATGTCTTTTTATCTGTTTCAATTCCTCCCCCTTTTTACCTTCTTTTGTTTTAAATTTCAAAATTTCAACTCACAGTATACACTTGCAATTAAAATTATTTCAGAATATAAAGAGATTCTTCCGTAGTATTCTCTCTTTTGCGTCTTAATTATTTAAATTGATATGGCGGGAGAAAGGGAATTTCACAAAGTCTTGCAAATTACTGTTCTATATTTATACATCTGTGGTGGTAGGTATAGCTATCTTTTGTAAAATAGTCTTTTGTCATTAGTCGGCAGTTATTTGCTCACCAGAGAGAGAGAGAGAGAGATGGAAAGATGGCACGAGAGCTAACAACGTCTACTTTGTCTTGATAATTAAAAGAAAGCGATTAAGCTTAAGATTAGAAGTGGTGTAAGTAATAAGAGAGTGATATGGTTGGA